>OX465288.1:8075432-8112932 GCA_949987695.1 Merzomyia westermanni
CTGCCTTGAAGTTGAAGTAGTTTGATAATATTAAAGAGAAAATCATAAAATGAAAAGAATAGAGAATACAGTAAATGTTACACGGGCTGCTGCTGAGTCGCATGGGTCTACTTACAAACTCATGGTACAACGGCGGATATTTCTATAATAGAAGCTTGAAGTCAAAATATTTTCTTACGCATTTTTCATGCTGAACACAAATCCGTCTAAAATTTTCCAATAAGTCTCGTGCCTATAAGGTTTAAACATGCCTTTTTGCTCAATTTAGTTTATAATAAGTTCATTCTCGGCCTATACTTAGAGTAAGCTTTAGAAACTATTATCAGACATAATAAAAATCTGATTAATTTGGACCTATGATTAGGGTTTCGGTTGCGACCCTTTGGAATCGGAGCTAAAACGGATGTCGCTATGTAGAAAGGGACCTTGAACTAGAAACTCCGAACTTTTAGAAAATTCGGATCCGGCTCCTCTAACTCACTTCCCTAACATCACTAATCTATATGTACTTAAAAGAGATGCACATTTTTGAGCTTCTAAGAATGTCGGTATTTACGGGTTTCGATTTTTCAATCACGGCAAAGCAATATTAGTCCCGAAATTTGCGTTTTCGCTTTTTCACAAGAGTTTATTTTGTTGAAAGTGAACAAATTCTTTGAGAAAATATCTGACGTTAAATTATATAAAAAATTATTACAGTTTAATTTATTTGTTTTATTTTAATAATAATGGATTAAAACTTTTTTTTTTACTTATTTAACATTTTATTAAATAAATAGGTTCCCAAATTTTTTTTTTTTTAAGTTTTGAATTTTTGAAATAAATTTTTCGAATTGTTGAGGAATTGTTGTTTTAAAATTCCTAAAATTGATTTTCTTGATAAAAAAGTTTGTTTTTATTCTGCAAACAAAAAGACATTTTGTAAGTTTAAAATTAGTTTTAACTCAGTTTTTGTTATAGAACTTGATCTCTTTAAACCAGGTACCGAAAATAAATTTTATAATAAAATTCCGGGGTTAAGTAGTTCAAATCATGCGCTAAAATAATTTGGGTTATTTTTGATGTGAAACTCAAAACCATGATACAAATATGGTTTTCTTGACTATTTATCAGCATTGACAATTTATCAAGAACATGCATCGGGGGGTAAGTTTTTAGTATGGTATTTCCAATCAAAAAATTACTCGCTTGCAATAACGCGGTGCAGTGATTTCGGGATTGTCATCTCTAGTAAATATTTCAGTAAAACATAATTTTTTCGCATGTGCTTGACTTCGACACCTTTCCAATTCCGTCTTTTTCTCCACTGTCACCATTTCACACTCATCCTAAATTAAATTGCGGAAAATCTGTTACATTTTTAATATTATTTATTTGTTTTCATTGCGCTTTTAATTCAATATTTTTTGCCCGAAACTTGTACAGTACACATACATACCCACATACATACATACTAACGCATGACTACTCATTCATATGTTGACATCTATTATTTGCAGTTAATTCCACTTTTCCATGCATTTTATTATTATGATGATATTTTACATTTTATTTGCCATTGGCAACACTTTACAAGTGCACAGCATTTATTTATTAAATCAAAATTGTTGCAGATAAATAAAAATGTAATTATTTATATTGAGTACAGTCAGTTAAAATTCAAATGATACAGCAATTTCACATAACTGTACTACTTCTGAAAGTAAAGCGCAAAACTTTGTTAGAGCAAAAGAGTTGAACCGCTATACCGATTTCTGCAATTGAAGTTTTGTAGAGATATATGTGTGCCCCCATAGGACAAAGGCATATTTTTAAAGTAAAATTTTAATAACAAACATGTTTAATTGAAAAACTAAATTTATAAATAAAGTTATGCGTTGCTAGAACGCTTGATATTCAATGGTTTGTGCTCAGGACATAGGGAAGGAAACGGTAATGCGGCGTAGAAGGAAAGGCAACCGGAGGAGCAAGACGAAAAGGCAGCAAAAGAATTAGCTGATGATTTATCACATACTTTCCATATTTTTGATTTAAAAAAAGGGGCATGGCTTGCACCCATTTTCAATCTATTTTAATTGTAAAAAAAAGCTATATAATTTCAATATATGCAAGTCTATATTTATTTTGATTCATTTGTGTCGCTCTAATAATAATACTTTATTGATAATTGATAGAATAATTATTATTCCTTGCATAGAAAGTTTCATTTTTAGTGATCATGACCGTGCTTATGCTTGTTTGTTTGTTCGCGTATTATAATTTTTGCTTTTGGCATTCGTTATAAATATTAAATTTCTCTTGTTAAATGCTATAATGCAATCGTGTTGGGTTATTTGTTTAATTTTTTTTTCTGTTTTATTTTTTTAATTTTTCATTCGTAACTAGCAATATTTATTTTGAGCATTTGTTGCTTCTAAATTTGTGTTGCTGCATTTAATGCCATTCATTGCAATGTTTTAGAAGGACTTTAAATGTTCATTAGGCTGGCGCTTATATTAGAATTTTTTTTAATTTGGTATAAATTTTATGAGCTACCCTTTCACTCCGCCTGTGTGCATCGAATACAAGTAAGACTTTTTCCTAGACCTTTGAGAATGTAAAATGACACCAAAAAAGTAAAAAATCCCATATATTTCTTTCTTCAAGAAAAAAATTTTGATTTACCAGTCTTGAGAAGAGGCAGAGATGAGGAAGTTAGAAAATTATGCTTATCCTCTTCAATCCCACATCGCACCAAAGTTCGAAAAATAATTTTTTATGACTTATTTTGAATAACTGGTGCTTAAAGAGTTTATTTGAAACAACATTTTTTTTTATTAATTTTTTTAATAATTAAAAACAGTTATTCGAAATTCATAATATAACTGCAAAATAAAACAAAATATTCTTATGTTGTTCAAAGAAAAAGCTAATTTAATGTTTTTTTTTATTAAAAATAAGTAAATATATATTAAAAAAGTAAAAGTGTTAAAGCGTACACAAAAAAAATATTGACTCATTTGTGAAAAAATATGATCCAATCTTGCATATTTCAGTCCATTTGAAAAAATCGTATAAAATGAATGCGACAGAAGAAGTAAAGAGAGAAACTAAAAATGTAGAAAAGCGCGCAATTATGTTCCCAATAAATTGTTGTATTGTTTGAGAAAAATTATGAAACACTGACAGTTATTTCAAAGAGAAAAATTTGGACATTATACCAGAAGAGGTTAAAAAAATTGCGTAATATAGACCTATGATTCAGGATTTGAAGATTTTAGGAAGATTTCTCAATACTGAGTAAGATAATTTGTCTTCGCCGGGCGACAAAAAAGTTGTTACTGCTCGGTATAATTATGAGACTATTTTCGGAAACATATCGGGATTTTTCGGGACTTTTTTGCGACCATTTCGGAATAATTTTCTAAATATTTCGGAACCGTTTCAGGATTAATTTGGCATTGGTTTTTCGATCATTCTGGGAATTTTTTGATATCATTAGAATACCTTTTTGGCGTATTTCAAGACTATTTCTTACACACCCGAAAAAGTCAAAAATGGTTATAAAAATGCCCAGTAAGCAGTCAAGAAATTATCCCGAAAAGGCCCCAAATGGCTACGTAAATATCCTTAAAACAATTCCAAATAATCCCGAAATGTTCGCAAAAACAATAGCTAATTGGTTTCGAAATAAAACCGAAAAATGTTCCCAAAATAACAACGAATGTACCGAAAGCTATGCCGAAATGATTTTGAAAAGGCCGAAGTGGTCCAGAAAAAGTCAAAAAAATAGTCCCGAAATATTCACGAAATCCTAAAAAGCCCAAAATTATTCTAAAAATGGTCATAAAAATGTTCCACAACGGTACCGAAAAAGTCCGAAAAACAATTCCAAAATGATCCCGAAATGTTTCCAAAAACAATTCCTAATTGATTTCGAAATAAACCCAAAAATGGTCCCAAAATGACACCAAAAGTCCCGAAAATTATTCCGAATAATACTGAAAAGTCCGAAATGGTCCAGAAAAAGCCAAGATAATAATCCCGAAAAAAAAGGTGCGAAGTTATGCCGATAACCCCCAAAATTATCCCCAAAAATTTCCGAAATGATCTTAACGCTGCCTAATTCTGTTGGCATTAGCACCTTCCCTAATTCTATATAAACTAAAATCTACAATGCTCTGCTACAATTTTTTGTTTCCATTTCATCAATAAAAAATGTCGATATACTCCAAAAAAATCTATAAGAAGTTACGTTCAAATATTAAAATATAAATAGTTTCCACCGAAAAATAGGCTCTCTACCGCCCTGTGTCCTACAGTACGCATTTGGTCATAAAAGTCTCTCATAGCGGTTTTCTAGCAAATTCTAAGACAGCGCGTTTTCCAAAAATATTTTGAAATACGTTGGGGCTTGCAGTAAACGAACTAGAGCTGGAAAATATTCGATAGTATTGATACATATCGATATTCTCGACGAACTCTATGGGTATTACGATATTATCAAAAAATATATTTATTAAAAAATATGTGCCACCCTAATGTACTTGTAAACTAATATATGATATGAGAAGTGTGCTTCTGTGCAACGCATTTTGCTCTCCGTTGTCTTCTGGCTTGCAAGCGCTCAGTTGTGACGAACGAGTTCGCTGTTGGCGTCTTTTGGTTTTGCCTTTTTTTCGTGATTGTCATGTCAATGCTTTTATTTATTTACAATTCTAACTTGTAACATTTTTATTTGTTTTAGTTTTTATGTTGAATTAATTCTGTTTATTGCTGCGCTACTCAGGCGTTGCAACTGGTTCACCTTGAACAACCTTTTGTGGCAACTTGCGTGTCTTGTGTGTGTTATATCTGTCTTCATATTGTCGTTCACGTTCGCTTTCAACTTATTTCGTTTCGCTTGTTTAAAGCTTCGATTTCTTTGTGCATTTAATTTCGTAAGAATAAGCCAAATAAAAGAAAAATTGTGTTCTTTCGTATTGCTTTGTTGCATGCAACCACTGCTACGCGCTACGAGATGGCGAATGAATATTGCAAACCGATTGCTGCAATACGTTCGTGTGTGTTATAGGTGTTGTAAGTTTTGTGAAATAATGAAATGTAATGCGACTAACAGTTTGTAACACTAAGTATATAATTATATTAGGTAAACAATGTCGCAAATTGATAATATTGGTTGAACTTAAGTTTTATTAGTAAATATTTTATTTTTGTTCTTTAGTAAATCGATTATCGTGAGAAACAGCTATTTTGAAACAGTTTTTGTTTATTGTTTAGCCTTCAGTTAGCGACAGAGCATTTTTTTCCTTCCGACTGCGACGGAGTATTTTGAGAAACTTTTTCTCAAAATAAACTAAATTGTAACTATTAGAGTTGAAGTAGGAAATCACAAATAGTTTGCAATATTTGAAAATAAAAAAAGATTTTTAAATTTTTTGCGAATATTAGTAAAATTTACAACATTTCAAAAACCGCAAAAAATTATTTAAAATTTTTTTTTTAAATATTTGATCACAATTTTTTTGCAAAACTATACTTTTTTTGTAGCATTCAAGTGTTGAAAATCTCTTAATTTCATAAAAAAATTACAAAAATTTTGAATTAGAAATTATAAAAAAAAAAATTTTTTTAACTTTTTGCGAATGTTTGTAGAATTTACCGAATTTCAAAACCGCAAAAAATTATTTCAAATAAGACATATTTTTTTAGTGTACTTGAGCAGTATTTTTGAAAAATTTTATTCTCATTTTGAATCATTTATCTATTAAAAATTTTTAAAAATTTTTGATAAAAAAACATTAAAAACTACGAATTAGAAATAAAAAAAAAAAGGTTTTTGAAATTTTTGTGAATGTTAATTAAATTTACCAAAAAATTGGTACAAATTTTAACAACAGTTTTGAGAAATATATTTTTTTTTTTAGCATTTTTTAAACACCTGACCAAAATTTTTGACGAAATATTATTTTTTTGTAACATTTAACTGTTGAAAATCTCTTAATTTCATAAAAAAAATTACAAAAATTTTGAATTTGAAATTATAAAAAATTTTTTTTTTACTTTTTGCAAATGTTTGTAGAATTTACAGAATTTCAAAACCGCAAAAAATTATTCCAAATTATATATTTTTTTTAGTATACTTGAACAAAATTTTTGAAATATTTTTTCCTTTTTGTATCATTTATCTATTAAAAATTTTTCAATTTGATTAAACAAACATTAAAAACTTCGAATTAGAAATAAAAAAAAAGGTTTTTGAAATTTTTGTGAATGTTAATTAAATTTACCGAATTTCCAAAAGTGCAAGAAATTGGTACATATTTTAGCAACAGTTTTGAGAAACATAATTTTTTTTACAGCATTTAATTGCTAAAAATTATTGAATTTGATAAGAAAATTTAAAATTTAGACTTAGAAATTAAAAAAAAAGGTTTTTAAACTTTTTTCCAAAGCTAGTAAAATGTCCAGCATTTCAAAAGCCTTAAAAAAATTAATAAAATTTTTTTTTTATATATTTTAACATTTTTGAGAAATATAATTTTTTTAAGCATTTTTTAAATACTTGAGCAAAATCTTTGAACTAATATTATTTTTTTAGCATTTAACTGTTAAAAACTTCTTAATTTGGTTAAACAAAAAAAATTCTAAATTTTTAACTAGAAAATAAAAAAACATTTTTAAATTTTTTGAGCATGTTAGTAAAACTTATAGAATTTCAAAAACCGAAAAAATATTATTAAACAAATTTTTTTTTTTTACTTTTTCTGAAACTTTTCGAGCATGCAGTTTTTTTATCTTAAATAATTTTAGTGTAGCAAAGTGCAATTATAGAGCTGATTTTGGGAAATAATGCAAAGTTTATCAAATCTTATGATAACAAAGTATCAGTTCATCAAAAAAAATTCTAACCGCAATGGTATTTAGCTTGTTTATGAGTTAGAACCATAACCATAACCATAATCATAAACACAACCACCACCACAAGCTTAATTATAACCATTACTATATCTTAAACATAACCATAACCGTCACCATAACTATACTACAAACCATAACCGTAACCATAACCATAACCAAAACCATAATCATAACCGTTATGGCTATCATAGTCATAATCATAACCATAACCATAACCATAACCATTACAATAACCACAAAAAACCCTATAATCATGAATATCACGATAAGCATAATCCTGGCAGAAAGTCTATCTTATACCGTAACCGTAACCATATCGAAACTTACGAAGTGTTCCAATCATGGTTACACTTACACTACGGGTAAGGCTACAGTTACGAATGCGCTTACTAGTGTTTAGGCTTACGCTCACGATAAGAATTCCGCTAAATATTACTTTCATTGTTCACGCTAGGGTAACGGTTACTTAAATGGTTATGGTTATTGCTGTCAGTATTATACTTAGTTGTGTAGTTTAAGTCCAGTTTAGGATACGAGTTGAGTTAGAGTTGGTTACGGTATTCGACTTGGATCTATACTTCGTCTGCATCTTGGTTTCCGTCTTGCTTCTTTTCTTCCAACTTTTTGTGTCGCTTTTTTAGTCGCTTTCCCGTTTCTTTTCTTTCTCAACCTACCTTTCTTTTCCTTATACCTATTTTTTTTTCGTAGTTATCTTAGCTCTCTGATTTCGTTTTTGTAGTTTATGTCCACCATTTGAGTGTTTCTCTTGTATCCAATGTCACTAATAGCAACTCAGCCATGCTCTCACGCGTAAGTCGCTAGGTTCCCCAATACCATGAAGAGATGTGCATACACTGGACTAATTTTGCCCTTCTGTTGGCATGGCAAATTGAAAATATCAAATTTTTATTAAAAAGATAAGCTTGTCTTGCCTGGCTTCATAGCATTCAATGTAATGGACAACGAACAGTCAATAAAACCTCAGCAACTAAGTTCTCTACAGATTACATTCCAATTACAATGATATAGTCACATACTATTGCCTTTTCTATTTACCAACAACTTATATTAAGCTTAAGTTAATCTCTCACATCATTTACCAAAGTCATTCTTGTTATTGCATTTTAGTTAAAGTTCTTTAATTACAACAACAACAAATTCTCTCACGATTAGCTTATTTACTTTGTATTATAGATTTAAGTTAATACAACAACAAACCAGGAGAATGCTCCATACTCTCACTTTCAATTCTAGTCGTAAGTTTTGCTCATTGTAAACCTTGATTTGAACTATTGGATCAGTAATAAAGTTACCTTCGAGAACTAAACATTGTTTTCCTTTATTATATGTAAAAGCGATATGTAAAAATACATGAAAATGTTTTTAATATATTCCAGCCTTCCACGCCACTGCCAGTGGAAACCTAATGTTTGTAATCCGAGCCACACCTGATGCTGGCAATAATATGTTAATATGCATCCTAAGATTCTTACGAAGTAAACAGAAACTTGCAAATACATGCCTGTGCATGTGTTTGTGTATAAATTCCCGGCAAAAAAACGTGAGACTAAACTCTAAAGAAAGTGGCCCGCGATGAATTCCTCTCGTCTACAGTGAGCTATAACTTATAGCAACTAGTCACTTAACGGTAAATGTGATAGGGATAAGTTAATTTAAATTTGTGTAGCATACTTATAGGTGTAGAAAGTAAACTGGTCCATCCGTGCCCGTAGAGGGGCAAAGTGGATCTGTCTGTCAGTACCCGTCTGCTATGAAAGAGTACAATTAGTCCCTTCATAGAACATGCTCAAACAAAAGGGATAACTTCAACCCATACAAAGAGTTCAAACCTGGCACTAGTAACATGCCCCTTTGCGCCTTATCCCATATCCATCCCATAAGTACTAACATTTGTTGCAGGGTTACACCTATAAGCATCAAACATGTTGTGGGACTTAGTTACAAACTATTGAAGGACAACAATAAAAACAAACGCTTTAGCAACAGTAATTCGCATAAGTGTTACTATTTGTCGTGACATTGCTATTATTATCTATTATTTCATTGTTGTTGTTTTTGTTTTACTTTTGCATAAAGTTGTAATCATTGGCTTCTTATTAGCATACTCACTGCTTCGCTCATAGCAATTTGTATTGGCATGAATAGGCCATCAAACGCGTTGGGGTTTCTCGCATATACATATAGTCTATAGCTCATAATGTATTTTATTCTTGCTTTATGGGCATGTTATACATTTTATGAATACAGTTTTCCAATAAAATATTATTCGTGAGTAATTCAAAATAAGTAAACCAAATTATTTTTCATTACTTCGACCTACATTTTCACTGACATTTTTTGGTTATGCTTAAATATAATAAAATTGTAACAGGCTTATGTTTTGCATGTTATATAAATTCCACTCGAAGGAGGAGTCTACATTAAATTAAAAGCAGTTAACGTAACAGTTTTTAGAATTTTTATATGTCTGTCTATATGTTTGTTCGCGCATCACTCCTAATCTGTCGCATTGAACTGGATGAAATTTGCACCGATGTATTAAGAGATTTTCAAAAAAATATTTTATACACTTTTTCTACGGTGGTGGCAATAAAAGTAGGCTTAAATTGTTTTAATACGTTTACCAATAAAATTTGCATAAAAATTATAAACAATGTAAATTGGCATCTTAATTAGAGCAACAGACGAAAAATCAACACTTCTTATAATTTTTTTTCTGTATGTATGTATATTTGTATGAGCATCAGTAAATAACTACTGTATGGAAATGAATGCTTCTTTAAGCTTTGTTTTGCCGGGGATCCATATTAAAATATAGAATATATTTAAACCTGCTGTGTGTCATGAAACCAAAAAGAAAAAAAAGAAAGGAAATAAAAAGAGAAAAGGAAACGTAAAATAAAATGTAAAAGAAAAATAAAAATAAAAAAACCAGAAAAAAAGAAAAAGAAGACATAAAAAAGAAAAACAAATAAAGAAATGGAAAAATTAATGAGAGTTAGAAATGGAAGAACAAAAGTTATTTTAGGTAAGCGGAGCAGTGATTTATATGAAGCCATTAAGAATAGAAAACGAACCTTATTACCTCCGAGTGGAATTATGGGAAATTTTGAGCATGTTCTCTCTTTTCACCCAAAAACTTAAAACCGAATAAGTTTAACAAAAGAAACCTAATGGTTTTCAAAAGAAAATTAACAGTCAACTAGATCTCTTGATTACTCCTTTCTGGGTTCGCATTATATTCTCCACCCAACTGTCTGCATCTTTAGTATATTTATGTAATATATTTATTCTAAAAATGTAATATTCCTAATGGCTTATATTTGCACCCCCCTGTCCTTATTTTTTCGATCAAAGCAAGGCCACTAAATCAAAACAATAACCTCCAAGCGCCAATTTATTTTTGATTCAAACATTTTTTAATTTACTAAAAAACGCTTGAAGTGTTCAGCTATAAAAGTTCAGTTTTGTGTAGAATTTTTTCTTTTTTGTCACAATTAATTTGCATAATAATTACTTTGATTAAAAACTGTGAGCTTTATTATAAAATGTTCGAAATTTGTAAGCTTTGCAAGGAATATAAATGTATGTATATCAGCTTTCAGTTTAGTTTATTTTACACAGAAACTGGCAGGCCTTCCCTTACCTCACTTTTATCGAGTTCACTTCACCCGCCGCCTACTTAACTTCCTCTCTCTTTCGTTCTCTCTCTCTCTCTCTCACTTGCGGTATGCTAAGCGCCACCATTGCACAGGAAATTAAAAATGTTAATTTTGTTGTTGCTGTATTCTCGTCATTACCATAACGACACATAGCTTTTATGCTTATTGTTCAGTTTTGTTTTTGGTTTTAGACTGTGATATAGTTGTTATTTGTTTGTGTTTTTTGAATGTTTTCCACTGTTGTTGTAGTTACTTTATACATTTGACAATTTGCCAAAAATTCATTTCCTGGATGTAAAAAAAAAATAACAAAAGCAACAACTACACTGACGGTATTTTAATTGCACAGCGCAATAATTTATTATGGAATTGGCTGTCGACCAAATTTTTATCATCAACATGAAAACTGTTAGTGAAAAACTTCCAAGTTTTATATGCTGAATGAATGTTAAACATATTAAAATAAACTTTTTTAGATTGATGTAATGATAATATTATTAAAAAATTTTGTTCCTAAAGCTGCGGCAACAGGAGTTAGTTAATAAAAGTACTCAAAAAAAAAAAGGAAAGAAAAAAAACAGAAAAAGGAAAGGAGAAGAAAAAAGAAGAGAAAAATGAGAAAGAAAAATAAAAAGAAAAAGAAAAGGAAAAAAGAAGAACAAAAAGAAAAAAAAAAAGAAGAAAATGAAAAAGATAAATAAAAATAAAAAGAAGAAGAAAAAGGAAAGGAAGCAGAAAAAAAAAAGGAAAGGAAAAAGAAAAAAAATTTAAATCAAAATAAAAACAAAAAAATAAAAAAGGAGAAAAGGCAAAGAAAATGAAAACAAAACAAAATCAAAGACAAAAGAAGAAGAAAAACAAAAAAACAAATAAAGCCCAAACGCAACAAACTGTAAAATGTTATACAAGCAAATAAAACGAATGGAATGTTTAAAGCAAAACAAAAAGAATAAAAGTATATGAGAAATTTGCAAATGGAAAGTTCAAGCAGATCAAAAAAAGTATAGGGAAAAACTAAACGAAAACAAAGAAGGAAACCGATTGGAATAAAATTGTAAAAAGAAACGAAATAAAGCGAAAAGTAAGATCAAGCGTAAGAGTAAACAAGAAAGGGAAATAAAAGGAAAAAAAACAAAAACCGAAAGAAAAAAGAGGAGCACAGAAATAAAAATAAAAATAAAAGAAAATAAATAAAATGAAAAAAAAAACGAAACGCAAGGGAAGAAGTAACATAAAAAAACAAGAAAGAAACCAAAAAAAAAGTTTACATAAAACGCAACAGAAAACGAAGCAATGGAAAAGTGCAAACAAAAAAAGTAAATTGAAAGGAATGTTCAAAGAAGAATAAAGAAAGAAAGAAAACACACAGAAAAAGAAACCGCAAATTGAAAACGAAAGATGAAAAGAAAAATACTAAAAAAAAGTAAATGAAAAGATATATAAAAGAAGAAGAGAAAGAAAAAGTGAATTAAAGAAAAAAAAAGAGAAAAGGAAAAAAGAAAAAGAAAACAAAAATAAAAGCAAAAATATAAAACCAAAAAAAAGGAAAAAGAAAGAGAAAAAGAAAAAGAAAATATAATAAAACAAGTAAGGGATGGGCTGTCTTCGACTGCGCCGAAGACTTTATACCTTTCATGAGTACGCATCACGGTTTTAAGTGTCCGATCCTTACTCACATTTAGTAAAAACTCTGCGAAACTGATAATTTAAAGATACATAGCCCAAACCCCATTTATCGGAAAAATCGGTTGTATGGGACCTGTATGTTATGTGGGTCCGATCTGGGTTATTTTCACTACACACATAACATATCTAAAAAGTTCTAAACCTGCAAAATTATACGTTTCTAGCTTTTTAATTGCAAAATTTATAGGCCAAAACCCATTTATCGAAACCATCGATTGCATGGGAGCTATGCGTTGTATTGCTCCGATCTTGCTGATTTCCACAAATGATTAATCTCATGCAAAATGGCGGCCCCATGTCAAATTTCATCAAGATATCTCAAAAACTGAGGAACTAGTTTGCGTACAAACAGGCAGACGGACAGACGGGCATGGGCTAAATCGACTTAGCTCATCGTCCTGATCATTTCGGTATACTTATTGGTCGGTCTATCTCTTCTTCTTCTCATACTTACAAATATCGGACCAAAGTTATAATACGATTTCATGTTCATGGAAGGTATCAAAGGACTGTCAAGGAAAAAAAAATACTTTAAAAGTAAAATTAAATCAAAAAGAAAAACAATAACAAGAGAGAGAAAGATACAACAAAAAAATAGAAAAAAATAAAAGAAACCCTATAACGAAAAATAGAAAAAAGAAACAAAAAAGAACTAAGAGAAAATGTAATGGTATGCGAAAAGGAAAGTAAAGTAAGAGTTAGAGGTGAGAAAAGTAAACTAAGAGAAAATAAAGAAAAACGCTATTTCGAAGGTCTTATTTCTTGCAGGAAAGTAACTGAACTAAAAATTAAATAAATACATAAAAGACGTAGCTTAGAGAACAAAAATTACTATTGCGGACGAATATCGCTAACCTGTATAGCATCCCTAATAAATTTAAAGGAAATTTCGCTGACCTAAAAATCGGTCGCGATCTTTCGTGGTATGGTTTAGGCATCTGCCGCTTTCTCCAACCCATGCATTGTTATTTAACTCGGTTGTATGGCGATATATGTATATTAGGGTGGTCCTTAAATTAAAATGAACGATTTTTTTTTTTTTTGCCCCACTCTTACATTAGCGTTTAAGTCTACACTGGAGATGGTTAAGGGATGCAGCACAGCAGTCAAAGTTCAGAGTACCTTATGAAGACTCAATATATTAAAAATTAATATTGAAATATTAAAAATTATTATTTTTTTAATATTGCACTCACAAATCAATAAAACTGCAGTCGAAGAAAGAGATGTGAATTAATCCAACCGATTGGTGAAGATCTCGATGCATTATCGCATCTTTCCCAGTCACGCTGGGTAATATATACATCATGAAATAAAACCAATATTAGTAATTGATGCATGAAAATAAAGCTAAATAAAAACTATACAAATTCAAAGTTGTTCCAAAGCAGGCCTTCAAGTACTTAACCATATCCTGGGAGTAGAGCAATGTTTGTATATAAGAGTACATATATACTTATTAGACTGGGTCGATTTATCAACCGACATCGCGCCATCGATTTTTCGATAGGTTTTGGGCTCAGGAAAAAAAATTTCCACTACGCATAGCAAAAAAAATAATTTTCGAGCCTGCGAAATTTCATTTTTTTTTACTTTTTTCGACTTTGATTTTTAAGGTTTTTTTCATGACCTACTAAAAAAATTTTCATTTGATTTTAAAATTTTCATGTATACCCTGTCCGACCCAAAAATGTCCGCTAAAAACGTTAGCGATAACAGTTTTTTGAAAAAAAAAAAAAAAATATTTTTTGGGTTTTGGGGAGTGTTTCGGTCAAAAAATTTACCCTTTATCCATTTTTTAAGGCTTTTTCAGCATACATGCAAAAATGTTTTCGATGAAAACGAATTTGTCTCATATTTGGTGTTCCACTTTAAATTATGCGCTAAAAACGTTGGCGATGACAGTTTTTTGAAAAAAACATTTTATTTTATTAAGTCCCATAACCCGAAAATAAAATTTTTTTTCAAAAAACCCTTACCGCCAACGTTTTTAGCGGACATTTTTGGGTCGGACAGGGTATACATGAAAATTTTTAAATCAAATGAAAATTTTTTTGGTAGGTCATGAAAAAAACCTTAAAAATCAAAGTCGAAAAAAGTAAAAAAAATTAAATTTCGCAGGCTCGAAAATTATTTTTTTGGGTGCATAGTGGAACTTTTTTTTCCTGAGCCCAAAACCTATCGAAAAATCGATGGCGCGATATCGGTTAACTTTCGTCCATACAAATCGACCCACCCTAATACTTATGTATAAAAATATGCGACAAAACATATAATGCAATATTGTACTTACTCGCTGGTCACAGTTTATTTTTCATTTAAATTTGCATCCAAATTATTATTTTCTCTCTTCAAAAAATGAAAACAAGCAACCACATTAACATAAAGCTTCAAATTAACATTGCCCGAATGTTTATGTGGCGCATAAATTTCAAAACAGGCAAACCAAACATGCAATTAAACATAAACTATTCATTTATAATAAATATATTGTTAAAGTAAACATATGAGCTTATGAACAAGTGGCCAAAGTGTTTATGTATGGATGTGGAGTATGAATAAATATTTTTTTCTGCTCTGACTAACTAGTCGGGACACTGAGAAAAATACTTTCTACACACTTGCTACTAAATGAATTAGAAATTCTGATAAATTTGCCATGAAGGGTGTGCTAAACGTAGGTACTTAAATGAAACACCCGCATTATTTCTTTGCATTGCGAGTTATTCGCACATAGGTACCTAATATATATGGATGTATGTATGTATATGGTAATGTGTGTATTATTATTCAATTAAAGGATAAAAGAACATCGGCATGTTAATGTTCATTTCAACCAAATAAATGTTATCAATAAATTTTGCAAAATTAATAAATTCCTGAATAAAATATATTCACGCATTCCCTGAATTACCTACATATATACATCACTATGTACATACATTGGACTGGGCCAGAAATTTGTTTTATATGAATACATACGAGGTGTGTTCAAAAAGTATCGCGAATTTTGAATTTTCGCTGGTTACGTATATTCGAATTTCGAATTTTTTGTGGCGTTATGTTGGTACTCATGTCTCTCACTTATGCCGACAAGCTCGGCCATTTTGAATGTTCAGTTAATTGTTGACAGCTGCTTTGCTTGCACGTGTTTTGGATCGTCTTCGATTTTTACCTATTTTTTTACCAAAATTGCTCAATTGTGACCAAAAACAGCATCGCATGAACATTGCTAATGAGATGTTAAACTCTGTCCGCGACGACCCAAATTTGTTCCAGAGGGTCATAACTGGTGACGAATCGTGGGTTTATGGTTATGACGTGGAAACCAAAGCTCAATCATCTCAATGGGAGCTGGCGCACGAACCAAGACCGAAAAAAGCGCGAAGTTCAGTCGAATGTGAAAGTTTTGCTGACAGTTTTCTTCGATTGCAGGGGCGTGGTGCATCATGAGTTCTTGCCACAGGGAAGAACGGTCAATAAGGAATATTACCTGCAAGTTATGCGCAATTTGCGCAAAGCAATCCGCCAGAAACGCGCGGATTTCTGGAAGAACAAAAATTGGCTTTTGCACCACGATAACGCCCCTGCTCACGCATCGTTGCTTGTGCGCGACTTTTTGGCCAAAAACAACACACTAATGATGCCGCAGCCACCGTATTCCCCCTGTGACTTTTTCTTGTTCCCTAAACTGAAGAGGCCCATGAAAAGACGACGTCACGCTTCTCTTGACGAGATAAAGACGGCATCGAAGGAGGAGCTGAACAAGATACAAAAAAATGATTTTTTGAAGTGCTTCGAAGATTGGAAAAACCGTTGACACAAGTGTATAATATCTCATGGGGATTACTTTGAAGGGGACAAAATAGATATTCATGAACAAATAAATAATTTTTTAAAAAACACAAAATTCGCGATACTTTTTGAACACACCTCGTATATACATGCACATATATGCACCGGGATCGCAACGGTTATAGCTGTTACAACTTTTTGGTTTTTTTTCCTAATTAAATAAATCTTAAATTTTCACGTTTGTGTTTTTTTTTTATCAACAAAACAATTTTAAAATTTTTTTTCTTCTTTTTAAATTTTTTTTAATTTTTGCCTATTTTTAATTTAAAACTAATGATTTAAGAACAAATTTTAAATTTGGATTTCTCTCTTGAAATGCAATAATAATTATTTAAAACTTTTAGCTTTTGGTTTAAAATTAATTTCGAAATTTAACTTTAATATTTTCATTCCAACATAAGTTCGCATTCATCATTTCATTTCTTCAATTAAAATTCAAAAATAATTTAAAAATTTTTCGTTTTTTTCTACTATAAAATAATTTAAAAATTTACTTTTTCAGGTAAAAATTATTTGAAAATTCGTTTGCTTTTTTTTACAAGCTTTTAAAAATTTTCTCTTTCTTTTTAACTAAAAAAAATTATTTCGACCTTTGTTTATTTTTTAATTCAAAAATCCATTTTGAAACTTCTTTTAATTTTTCAATTCATAAATTATTTTAATGTATGGTTTTTTTGTTTAATTGAAAAATAGTTTGAAAGTTTGACTTTGTTTTACAGTAAACTAAAAAAAAATTTTAAAATTTTTCACTTTTTTATTAAAAAGTTATTTAAAAACTTAAGTTTGTTTAGTTAAAAAGTAGCTTAAAAATTTATTGGAAAATAATTTAAAAATATTTTTTTTGTCAAAAAAAGTTGTTGCTTTTTTATACCAACAATTTTTGTTGATTGTAAATTTTGATTTCTCTCAATTCAAGAATAATTCTACTTTTTTGTTTTTATTTAAAAACTTTACTTTTTCAGCTAAAAATTATTTCAAAATTCGTTTGCCTTTTTTTAAAAGATTTTAAAATTTTTCTCTTCCTTTTTAACTAAAAAAATTTATTTCGACTTTTGTTTATTTTTTAATTCAAAAAACCATTTTAAGACTTCTTTTAATTTTTTAGTTCATAAATTCCTTTTTCTAATATATCCTTTTTTGTTTAATGTTAAAATAATTTTAAAGTGTGACTTTTTGGTTTTACAGTACAACAAAAAAAAAAATTTTTATTCTCTTTTGAAATTCAATAATAATTGTAAATTTTTTTCCAAATTCTAAAATAAGATAAAATTTTTAATTTTTGGTTAAAAAATTCTTTTCTTTTTCAGTTCAAAATAATTTTGGAATTTTTCACTTTTTTAGTAAAAAATAATTTAAAAATGTCTCTTTTTTTGCAAAACAATTTTGACTATAAACTTTTTGTTTTTGAATAAAAAGAATATAGTAAGATTTGTCTTGTATTTTAAATTTTGTTTCTGGGTTTTTTTAATAGTCTTACATTTTTTAGCATGGCCAAAAAAAACTATACAAGCTTCAAAACTTCATATGTACTAGCCTTATATTTTAGTATGATATTTTGGAATCTTGCAAAGTATTTTAAAGATACTTCTTATTGAGTTAGACACTTGAAACAGAGTTCAGAACACTGTGACAGTGCAATGCAAGTGAAAAAAATTCGCTAGGTGGCGCACGTAACGATTTTTTTTTAGAGAATTCCTTTGAAATTGGGAATCTTGTGATCGAAATTTAACTAACTTCAGGCACTTCAGTTTGCACATAGCTCAAGTCACGATTACAATACAAATTGTATGGAGAAAAAATCCGCTAGATGGTGCACTGATAGATAGACTTGAGAATTTCTGAAAAATTGGGGGATCTTGCAATCGATTTTGCCTAACTTCCCGGTGCGCTTGAGACTTGAAACTTAAGTCTTATTTTAGAACCGAGTAACAGTGCGCTATTTCATCGAAAAAAATGCCGCTAGGTGGCGCACGGGTCGTAGTATTTATATAGAGATTTAGGAGATTTGAAAAAAAGTTGGCAATAAATAAGGCAATCAATTTCTTAAAGACCAAATGGAAGTTCGGCAATTCACAAAACACTTATATTTCCAAATATTATAAATTGATTAAAAATGGTATGATTCAAATCTCAAAACCAAAGCTCACTCTTTGTTTAAGGACAAACTTGGTGATGCTTTTGACGACATTTATATATAGGCAGTTCCTAAAATTGATTTACTTTATTTTTTTAGAGGTCATTGATAGTTTAGATTTGTTAAGAGTCATATCACGTTTCCTTTAAAACTGCCAAATCATTGAAGCAAAAGAATTTAGCTTTATAAATTTTTTTGTGAAATTGAATTCCGCAAAAAATGGACCAAAAACTCATAACCTTTTCTGCAAAAGTTTTTTTTGTAGTTTTCAATTCAAACATTTTTAAGCTAGCATCGGAATGACGAATAAAAAAAGCAAATATCATTAAAATTCTCCAAAAAAACAAAAAATTTGTTCTTCTAGTCTAATGTTCATTAAAAACAAAATAATTTTAATCATTTAAAATGTTCTTTTTGTGGTTGATTTTACATAAATTTTCCCATTAAAAATATTTTCATTATCATTTATTCCCATCCGTTATTCGTGCGTAATTTTGTAGTTCTAATTAAAACTTGTTTGCATAAATTATTGCTCTTTGTACCTATTTGCTATGAGCAAATGTGCAAAGTTATAAGTTTATAAGTGCGTAGGTATGTGTGGAAAAGTATGTAAGCAAAAATATATTAAGTTACTGCTCTAAATTATTATATATTTAAAATTGTAAATAGTTATTTACATGAAACTGAAAACAACCAATTAAATACTTATTTGTTGGAGTAACTTGCTAGTATTTGGACAACCAAACATAGCTCGGAGTCATTCGGTTTTAGACTTTTGTATTAAAGATAGGTGGCAACCCTCACTATAAAAATTTTTATTGAAAAGCTTTGAGAACAGTCTTTGTTTCAGTCTATAAATTCGCTTATTCCAGATAAGTCCTAAACAATTTAAGAGAGTAGCAACCAACTTTCTAAGAATACACTTAGTGGCAACACCTGGCTAAAAGAGCTAGAAAAATAGTACATTATCTATCACGCACATCATTTGCGAGTTGTCATTTAATGTCACTACTTATTTGCACATAAATAGATTTACAAAAATTCTTTTATATATAAATTTTAAATAATTTCAATTAGGTGGCAACTCATTTATATAATCCTCAATGATAACAATCCAGCTATAAATAAAATTTCACCTAGATAAGTCTAGCCATTTGCCAGATAATATCTCACGTATAATTTATATAAATATGCGAACAAATAATTTGGGTAAGATGGCAACTCTACTTAAAAAGTTATCATGGGAGAGCGATGTAAATAAATTGCATAATCCTACAAACGATTTCGCAGTGATACTAGGAACATAGTTCAACAAAGCAATATTTAGAAAAAACTCCGCTAGGTGGTGCACTGATCGAGATACGAGTACTTTGAAGTTCAAAAGAAATTCTAGAAATTTTCGACCGACTTAAATCTGATATTTGTTAGTACAGTATCTCGTGAAAAAAGACCGCTAAGTGGCACACTGACCGGTGAACTAGAGTTTTGAGACTTGGCATATAGTTCAGAACACGATGGCAATTTAGTATTTTTTGAAAAAAGTTCTCCAGGTAGCGCATGGTCGAGAAATTTGAACAATTCTTTGCTAATTGAGGGAGGTTTGCGATCGATTTTTAACTAATTTTCCGTTATGCTAGTGGTTTGTTTCTCGGAATAAAGTTCAGAACCAGGAAAAAAAGCTTAAATATCTCAAAAACCCTGCGAATTTAAATTAGATACCGTCACACAACTTTACATCAAAAAATTAATTCTTCTATTAAAGTAAACTTTGTTCATGACAATAAAAAAGTTTGTGTAATAATTCAAAGAAATAAAGTAATATATCTGGATATAAATCCAGATGAACTCTATATTGACTGGCAATAAAAAAGTTTTTAGACATCTATAATACAAAGCAAGCACCCACCAACACATACACAGGCAAACATGAATTAATGAGATTGCAAAGTTTTACAAATTTGTTTTGAAAAAAGCAATGGGAACACCATAAATAACTAATGTCATAATAAAAAAAATAATTTTAACTTTAATATGCAAAATGGTTTCTTTGCCTAAAAGTGCAGCTATAAAATTTAAATAAATATGCCTGAATGTAAACATATATGTAAACAGGAAAATGGAAGAGCGAAGAAGCAGGAGCTGTAATGAAGAAATATGTGTAAAACAACAGAAACGAAAACAATGGAAAAATAGAAAAAAACACTAATTTTATTTAATTTAAAAATTACGCTAAGGCGTGGAAAAATACCATTGTTTTAACGATCATTTTTTATGTTTTTTTATTTTTACATTTTTTTTAAAAAAAATAGTTAATCTGTAACAGTAACTAAAAAAAAGTAAGCTCAAAAAAATTAGTCGAAATTTTATAAATTCTCCACATAAAGTATTAATAAGCTATAACTGGGCTCAATGCCAATCAAAACGGCTATTATTTTAATTTTTTCTTTTATATTTTTTTGTTAAGAATTACCAACATTTTTTATTTGCATAGAAAAGAAAAATCATAGACAAGCACCATATTTCTTCGTAAAGATTTTTATATAGAAGCTGCTAAAATTTTTCATGAGATAAATTTTGACACGTTCTATTAACCGTTAGGCTATCAGAACGATCGATTGTCTGTGAGCTAAACTCATACCTGTACTTATTTTTATCACCGCAAGCACCGACATCTGTCTGTATTATATTCTTATGTGTCCATCCCGAATGTGCTCTTCGCTTCTCATATATTTACTTCCATAGTTAGTAAAAATTTAATTTATTTTATATTTATAAAAATAATATTAAAAATTGGAATGCAAAAACTACTAGCATCAAAAAAAACTGTTTCAGTGTTCAAATTTTAGTAATTTTGTGTTTAACAAATATAGCTTGACTAGAAACTTAAAAAAAATTTCAAGAAAATTTTTTTTTTTAAAAATTTAAAAATGTATATTTGCGAAAACCCAAAAACCTTCCTACTGAAAATTTCAGAATATCTTTAGATATATCAGAGCTATAACACAATAAAAATTTTAGTCCGAAATCTAATGGCGATTTAATTTGTTCGATTTGGAAGACTTGATATTTTCTAAAATTATAAAAATTTTAAAAAAATAAAAAAATCATATTTTTGAAAAACCGAAAAACACCCTTCTGAAAATTTCAGAATATCTTTAGATATATCATAGCTATAACACAAAAAAATTTCAGTCCAAAATTTAAAGGCGCGTTAATTTTTTCGATTTTGCAAACTTGAAATTTTTTAAATTTAGAAATTTTAAAATATTTTTCAAAATATATTTTTTTGTACCTTTAAAAGTACCAAAGTAAAATTTTTTAACTACAGTAGTTTTCGAAATATTGAAACAAGAAAAAAGTAAAATTTTGATCTTGCATAAAAAAAATTTCTTTAGCATATCTTCGTTTTATAACAAAATGAAACTCGTCACCATATTATATTCAAATCTGAAGATTTGATTTCAACTATGACGATTTGACAAAGGAAAAAATTAATTAAATTAATTTTTTTTTACATTCCACTAGCAAGAACAAAATTTTCAGTTATCAATAGACATTCTATGAAATTTGTATAGGCCACTTTTTAAGGTTAACTTCTTAGGCGGCGATGCAAAAATTTGTCGGAGCGTGAAATTGGAAGTTTTTTTGGAGTAAATCGGAATTGATCCAACAGAAATAAAATATCTTAGCAGAGTATTGTAGTAAAAATTACCAAATGGCTAGTTGTAGCAGCATTAGGCAGGGTTAGGATGATTTCGAAACTTTTTGTGGATCATTTTGAGGACTTTTCGGGACACTTTCGGTATCATTTCGGGATTGTCTTCGGGACCATTTCGGGACTTTTTCGATTATTTTGGGAGTCTTTCGTGATCATTTCGGGATTGTTTTCGAAAACATTTTTGCTACTTTTTCGATATTATTTCAGGATCATTTTCAGGAATTTTCGATAAAACTTTGGGATTGTTTTTGCGTGCATTTTTGGGTCTTTTTCGGGATCACTTCGGGATTTTTCTTGATTTTTTACCGTATATTTTAAACCTCCATATAAACCTACTATTCAGATATCTAAAAGCTGTTGAAAACTTTAGGCATCTATATGCTTTTTTTTTAATAAATATTTAAATGTAAGTAAAAAAAACATTTGCTGCAGATATTTTTACCACTTTTTCTGGCTTTTCTTATTACAGGTTTCAAACACCAATAAAAGCCTTCACCTGCCTAACAACAGCAAGGTAAGCAAGCTTTTTAAAATAGCAAAGAAAATTATTTCAGTAGAAAATTTTTTGTTTACCATAAAAATAATATATTATACTCGTAGTAAAAACTTCCAAAAGTCGAACCTTAGCAAAAAACACTATGTGAATATATTCTGCTGCTACCCTTAAAAATTACAAATATATGGAAACCGCCATTAAATAGCATTAAGGCAATAACAAAACGGAAAAAGCTTTTATTTCTGTGGTTATGTGGGCAACGAAGAAATTTTTGCTTTTCAAAATTAATGCGCTCCAATAACGCAAATTGTTCCACACAGAGTGAGTGCCACACAAAATGGTCCAGTTGGTTCTCTTCAAAACTTCTGCAGCCAAAAATTCGTTTGTTAATTTTGTATCAAATTTTAAATATTTCTTTCATACAAATTTTTTGAATCAGTGTATCCAAACCTTTTGCAAAAATTCCGAAAAATTCTTGGAAAATTCAAGAAACGTTGTGAAAGTTTTCAAATTTAATTGAAGAATTTTAAAATCATTTCGGATGATGCAGTTTTGTAGCCTATTAAGTTCTAGTCTCACAAAATGCAAGTCACAAGGCTCTTAAAGTGTTTTTTGATGTTTGGCAATTTCTTGTTCTAAATGGTGTTTGGTATTTTCTGCCATATCCGCTTGATATAGTCATTTAATTTGACTGAAAACTAATTTAAGAAATTTAATGTTGTGGAACTCAAGAGAATTTCATCCCGTCGCAGCACGGTCTTATTCGCATAGTTCAAAATTAACAGACGTTCTAATGTTCGTACATACATCCCTTCGCTATTTACTGTACTAATTTCTACTGTTGCAATGGCATTTTCATTGAATGCAGTTACAACAAGCAATTACCAAAGTATTTTTACCCAAATCTCATGCATGTATGTGAGACTCTCCTTGCCTCTACGTTTCACTACGCCGCCGTATCTTAGCTTCAATCGTTGTTGCAGACAGGCATCTCAAAATAAATTAAATTACTTTTGCAAAAGCGTCCGATTGTGTATGTGGTAGATAGCAAACTTGCACATTTCACACACACACACATACCCAGGGACACATATATGAGTGTACCCAACGAACATTTTTATTACTTCTCAATTTGAGCGCCATTTGGTAGCTGAAGTTTTACACAAAGCTCAAACGATAGTTCTAAACTGGTTCTCAGATGAATGCTAGGGCCACGAATTTATATAAGACTAGAAA
Organism: Merzomyia westermanni; assembly: GCA_949987695.1. Classification (NCBI taxonomy): domain Eukaryota; kingdom Metazoa; phylum Arthropoda; class Insecta; order Diptera; family Tephritidae; genus Merzomyia; species Merzomyia westermanni. The sequence goes on from OX465288.1 coordinate 8,099,141, forward strand.
ACCCGGTCACGCGTCTCTGCGTCTCTGAACTTATAATAGACTGATAGGGGCCTTAATCATTATATCTCCGAAACCAGTTGAGATTGGGAACTTATTGACATCGCTTATTGCGTCAGTCTTTAACCCCTGTCGTTTGATACCCATATTGTACTAACACATTTTGGGTCACCTTAGTACACATATTGGTCGATAACTCTGAAACCATTAAAGTTATCAAAATAAGCGAAATCTTTAATTTTAAGTGAGGTGTACAGTAAGGCAGTGGTGCACGTTCCATTCAATTGTATTTGGTAATTTTCGAGTGATGCGCGCGCTAACATACAGACAGACACACAAAAATTTCTAAAAATGTTTGCTTTGAATTCGATAATGAACCCTCCTATCAATTTTTCTTGAATATCTGCAATGTACAGACATCGACCTATTACAATTTTATTGTGTGTAGAAATTCAATAATTTATCGATATTTGTCACACACAATATCGATATTTTCTACTCGATAGTTTTGTATCGATATTTTTCGGAATAATCGATTAATATAATATGCATAATAAATATGCATTTTTTGTGAGGACTTTGAAACATGCCTGGCTTTGGAATTATATCGAAATATTCCTTTCAAATGTCTCACAGCTCCTACTCAAGTTGAAAATACTCTGGTTTGAGAGTTCCAATTGATAAAGAACGTAGTGAAAGAATTTGAGAATTTTTAAAATTTTCTCAAGTCTTTTGACCCTTTTTTCTTTTGTTTATTGGGGTTTCAGAAATGTGTTCTGGATGCGTTTGTGCAACTTCATATGTTGTTGTAGTAATTGTATACAAATTGTATGTGTAAATATTTAAACAAACTCATAGGCAAACTCTGTGGTGCAGAATGCGTGAAAGTCTAGGAGATTTGAAGCCCCTACTAGTTCGTAATAAATCTCTTTGCATGCAGTCGGCAACAAGTAAGTTAGGTTAGATTGCAGTGGCTGCTAGCTTTCGCACCAGCACACTTGGGCCCTAAAGGTCGCGTTGTGATACCACGTTGATCTAATGACCTCCTACTCAAACCATATTTTTTGGCTTTGCCCTAGATTATTTGTCGACGGGATTAAGAAAACCGGACAGTGCAGGACATTCACAGAGAAGATACTTCACTATTTCACGCTACTCTAAGTTCCTACAGCTTTTGCAAAAATTATTGAAGGGAGTACTAAATGGTACGATCACACATGTTTACTTTTCACCCCTAAAAGTATGCTACAAAATTTACTCATGCGAACTGGTCCCTTATGGTCTTAATTGGAATCAATTTCAGCGAACGGTAGACTGTAGACGAGTGAGATTAACCGCGGACCACTCTCTTCAAAGATTATTTCCACGATATTTTCAAGGATACATATGCATGTGCTACTACCCAATCTCTTCCTTTTGTATGCAAGTGTTTGTGTGGCTTTAAATTTTGGCAAGTTATTGACAATGTCAGCAAATTGGATGAACATTGATAGTGTTACGATTAACAGCTCAAATTCTTGAAAATATAAACTGCAATTGGATAATTGCCCAGTGCAAATATTGCTCAATAAATGTAATAATATTTTGGGTTGAATTATAAGTTAGCTAGATTTGAAAAGTGAAATTGAAGTGCTCTCCATTTTGTTTGTATTTGAAGAGCGATGCAATCAATATTTCGAAATCTATTCAAATCAATTCTGACAGAAGCTGAGGTTAAACATACGCTGCTTTGTTCTGAGCGTAAAGCAATACACAATTTTATATCAATTTAAATATATAAAAACACTTCAAACGAGCAGCGAATTCGATAAGTTGAGTGTTCAGCATTTTAGGATTTTTAATTAAAATTTTATTGTGGCTGAAAAGTAATAATCGCCAAAGTCAATTTTTAGAATTATTTAGCAAAGCGTTTTTAAAACTTAAATAGCTAGCTGAAATCAGGGATTGGGAAAATATTCAGAGTTAATGGCAATGGGGAAGTAGTAATAGAACACTATACAAAAATGTCAGGGTCTTACACTCACGGTAAAAATTATTGCTCAACAAAATTTATTTTATATTATCTTATATTATTTTGTTATATTTTATTTTATTTTATTTTATTTTATTTTATTTTATTTTATTTATTTTATTTTATTTTACTTTATTTTCTTTTATTTTATTTTATTTTATTTTATTTTATTTTTATTAATTTTATTTTATTTTATTTTATTTTATTTATTTTAGTTTGTTTTATTTTATTATATTTTATTTTATTTTATTTTATTTATTTTATTTTAATTTACTTTATTTTATTTTATTTTATTTAATTTTATTTTATTTTATTTTATTTTATTTTATTTTATTTTATTTTATTTTATTTTATTTTTATTAATTTTATTTTATTTTATTTTATTTTATTTATTTTAGTTTGTTTTATTTTATTATATTTTATTTTATTTTATTTTATTTATTTTATTTTAATTTACTTTATTTTATTTTATTTTCTTTCATTTTATTTTATTTTTTTTATTTTATCTTATTTTATTTTATTTTTTTTTATTTATTTTATTTTATTTTACTTTAATTTCTTTTATTTTATTTTATTTTATTTTATTTTATTTTATTTTTATTAATTTAATTTTATTTTATTTTATTTTATTTTATTTATTTTAGTTTGTTTTATTTTATTATATTTTATTTTATTTTATTTATTTTATTTTAATTTATTTTATTTTCTTTCATTTTATTTTATTTTATTTTATTTTATTTTATTTTGTTTTGTTTTTTTGGTTTATTTTATTTTATTATTTTAATTTTATTTTATCTTGCCTTATTTTCGTTCATTTTATTTTATTTTATCTTATCTTATTTTATTTTATTTTATTTTATTTTATTTTATTTTATTTTATTTTATTTTTTTTTTATTTTATCTTATTTTATTTTATTTTAATTTATTTTATTTTATTTATTTTATTTTATTTTATTTTATTTATTTTATTTTATTTTAATTTACTTTATTTTATTTTATTTTATTTTATTTTGTTTTATTTTATTTTGCTTTATTTTATTTTATTTTATTTTATTTTATGTTTCTGGTTCAGTTTATTTTATTTTTTTAATTTTAGTTTATCTTGCCTTATTTTGATACATTTTATTTTATTTTATTTTATCTTATATTATTTTATTTTATTTTATTTTCTTTTATTTTATTTGATTTTATTTTATTTTATTTTACTTTGTTTTATTTTATTTTATTTTATTTTATTTTATTTCATTTCATTTTATTTTATTTTATTTTATTTTATTTTATTTTATTTTATTTTATTTTATTTATTTGATTAATTTTATTTTATTTTATTTTATTTTATTTTATTTTATTTATTTTATTTTATTTTATTTTATTTTATTTTAATTTACTTTATTTTATTTTATTTTATTTTCTTTTGTTTTATTTTATTTTATTTTATTTTGTTTTATTTTTCTGGTTCATTTTATTTTTTTAAATTTAGTTTATCTTGCCTTATTTTTATACATTTTATTTTATTTTATCTTATTTTATTTTATTTTATTTTATTTTATTTTGTTTTATTTTATTATATTTTATTTTATTTAATTTTATTTCATTTTATTTTATTTTATTTATTTTATTTTATTTTATTTTATTTTATTTTATTTATTTTATTTTATTTTGTTTTGTTTTATTTTATTTTAATTTACTTTATTTTATTTTATTTTATTTTATTTTATTTTATTTTATTTTATTTTATTTTATTTTATTTTATTTTATTTTATTTTATTTTATTTTATTTTATTTTATTGTATTCACCCTGAAGACGATTACCGTGTGTAATCGAAATATATTGGTAATATATAAAAAAAACCCTTGTGTTTTTATTTCAATTTGCCAGCCAGCTCGCAAAACTGATTAGTAACAAAAGGTCGCCAAAATCAAAAGTTATTTTATTTTATTTTAATTTTTTTTGTTTTATTTTATTTTATTTGATTTTATTCCTTTTACTTTAGAGAAATTTGCTTTGCCTATTAATACAATCCGGAATTTGTTTTTTTTTAACAAGTCTATGGGTTTTTAAAAAGCTATTTAGGTTGTTTCTACAAATTCAAGCAAGCTGAAAACATACTTTGAATGTTTTATATTACAGAGCATTATTATATATCAAATTAATACAAAACTATTCAGAAAACGATTAGCACACTGACGTGTGCTTAATAAACACTCTAAGGTCCACATGCAACACTTTAGACTTGATTACGAATTAAATTTAATCCAATGAAAGTAGTCTCTGTGGTGCTCAATTAGTCTGTCAACTAATAGATATTTATCTCATTTTACACATATCTGTACGTTCATACATATATCACCCAATAAAGAGAAGCACGCTTGTCGTTTCACTCAAATTGGCGAGTAATTTGCAATAAATATCGTTGCTGTCCAAACGTTTTTATTATTACATTAACATTTGCTATATTGGCTAACAAATACAATTTAAATGTAACTAAAATTAAGCTGGTTGTGAAATACATACATATGAGTATATAGCAGAGAAGCATGTTGGTGAGCATTATTGTGCAAGACCGTGAGTCGGTTAGTTTTGGTGCAGTGGACACGCAATTGCAATGGCTTTAAACGCGAAAACTGCAATATTTTGCAATTGAGTTTGGTATAACAGTTCTGTTGACAATTGTTTTGTAAACAGTTTGTTAGGCAATTGCTTAGTTGTAGAAAGATTGTTAGTCACACGCATTTGTGTCAGCAAAGTCGATTAAAAATGTATTATTATAAATGTGGAGACCGAAATTATGTGCTAAAAGGCTGAGCTGGTAAATATTTAGCATCAGACAAAAAGAGCTTAGTTAGACTCAGGAAGAAATTTCCTCATTACCTGAATTGTTTTCTTCATGCCCAGATTTTTGAACACAGCAATTTTTTCCTAGATTTTCCTCAAAAATTAAAGATTTTGTGAGCCACAAACCATTCAGCAAAAAGCTTTTTATGTTTGCTTTGATTTGTAGTACCAACCTACATAATTTTATATCCGAAAACAGTGGAGATATGGAACTTAATCACTTCACTTATTGCACCGCTCATTATCACCGTTCATTTGATGACATATTGGTCGATAACTCCGAAACCGGTCTAGGTATTGAAATAAGGAATACATTAAAATTTCAGTTAGACAGCTAGAAATTCAACGGTGCAAGTTACATTCAATTCTAGTTAGCTCTATTTGAGCGATGCGCGTTCAAACATACAAACAGACGGACAATTATTATAAAAACTGTTGCTTTGATTTCTATTGACTCAGTAATGATCCCTCCTATCAATTTTTCTTAAATGTCTGCAATTTTTTTACATGTAACGATATATGGTTGCTTTGGGCTCTATGGTCAAAAGCTGAAACTTTATTTCATAAAACATGTGCAAGGGGTGGTAGCATCGAATTTTCAAAGTAGCAAATGAATGTCAAGCAGCTTAGTTAGAAACAAGTCTTGCTAAACACTTTTGAGAGGAAACGATAAAATCTTAGATTTTTTGTAGCGGCTGTATGTGTGAAAGCCAGACCTGTTAAATAATGATTACTAATAGTAATGATTACCAGTTTGATTAACTATTTTCTAGGGAATCCATTTAATGATTGATTACCAACTACTTTTAATTTTTAATGATTATTTTCCAATTTATTAAAAAAATAATCAAAAAAAAATTCAGATTTCCTACGATTATTAAAAAAAAATCAAAAATAAACAAGAAAAGTTGTTTTGATTGTTTTTAATTTTTTTTTTTTTTAATTGGTTTTTCTTTTTGTTTATTTTTATTTTTTTAGTATTGTTGATGTCTGCTTCTAGAACAGTGCTGAAAAAATCACAAATTATCAAAAAAAAAAACCAATAAAAAAATAAAAATAACTAAAACAAGTTTTCTTGATTTTTTGATTTTTTTTAATAAAATTATCATTTTTTTTTGATATGTGAATCAAAACAACTTTTCTTGATAATTTTAGATTTTTTTTTTAATAATCGTAAAAAATCATGTATTTTTTTGATTATTTTTTTAAATTATTTTTAAAATAATCAATAAAAATTGAAATAATCAAAAGTAATTCAAAAACTTTTTTTTTAATTTTTTTTAATTATTTTTGATAATTTTTCGATTTTTTCTAATCGTAATCAATGAGTAGTAATTGCCTTTTCATAAAAAACAAATAAAATAACCATTACCAATTAAAAATCCGTCTAATTAATTAATTACTAATTGCTAATCAAATTTAACAGGTCTGCCCTTAATTATCAATTGGTCTTAATAAAATATCAATTTCTCCTAAAAGTATACATTCTAGCATTATAGTCTCAAAAGCACCACAACAGCTGAGTGGTATACATGCTTCTCTTAATTATTTTGCATTCCGTTCCAAGGAATACATGATTTTCCGAAACGAGTCTTCAATTACTTCTCAGCTGAATTTTGCTCTTTTGGTAAACCGCCCCACCGTGCGCTACAGTGCAATTTGTAACTTTGATTAACTTTAAAGTAGCATATATGGCTTTCATTTAATTTAATAGCCAACAACAGCTATTTCACTTCATATACATACCCACATGTATATATATATACATATGTAAATAAACACTTATTAAAACTAAATTGTTACAAATGCTTTGTTTACACGCTAAGCCTGCAGTTGTTTACAATTTTTTGTATCTAAATTTTACTTTGGCCTTTGGCAATGACACGCAACTTTGTCAATAACACGCACACACACACGAACACGCATTTGTGTAAAGCATTGACATCAGCGTTCTGAGCCTATCGTGTGTTTCATAAAAATAGCGCGCTCAACATTTTAGTTTTAGAAGAGAAAGCTTAAAATACTTTTTTGCTGACTCGCAAATGGGAAAAATTTGTTAGAAATATATAAAATCTATTGATTTTTATATAAAAAATTGACGCCAGACATATTTTAAACCATAAATTTGGTGAGCAAACAAATATAATTTAAAAAACAGTTTTTTATCTAAAAAAATTGTAATAGGTTAAAGTATAAGCTTAAAAAAATTGCCCTATATTTTTAAAATATATGAATAAAATTTATTTTTAAATGAAATAATCTTGCATTGACCGCAGAAAAAATTGTAAAAATTTAAAAAGAACTTAAACTTTATATTCAATTATATCAGAGTTTGATGGACTACACAAATATATTTTCGGTTGTTTTTTTTTTTTAAATAGTTATATAAGTATTTGGTATCGATAGTTGCCGATAGTTTTGATGAGCCGTATCGCTCACTATGAAGTCTATGTACTGGAGTCATTAGGCTAGATCTTATGGCGTTCTTGGGTGGTCCTCTAGCAGTTCTGCAAACCTATGCTATTCTACTCCTAAACTGTTCCGCAAAAAAAAAATATAAATAAAAAAAAAAAAAAATTTTTCATACCATTTTATTCTTTACCGAAATTTTCGACTAACTGAAAAGTATATAAGCAAAAACAAAATATTTTAGAAAATCGTAACAACTTTTCGATTCGAAAGTCTGATAAAAATGTGTTAATTTTCCACTAAACTGGCTGCCATCATAAAATATGTTCGTCATGCAACGACATTTTCTTACTTGGTATACCCAGCAGTGCGGTTACAATGGGAGTTATAACTGCTGCTCTAGCTAGCCATAACTGCTTCTTAATATGATTTTAGGTGGACTAACTTAAATAATTCAAAACAAGTATTCGAATTGATTCGAAAGAGTGAAACGTGATGAAGGCCTTTAGTCTACAATTGGCTATAATTTAATATGAGTAAATTTCAATTTCCGTTGCATACTTATAGGAGTAAAAAGATATCCCCTGGCATATCCGTTTGGTTAGAAAGAGGATTAGTCGTACCGTAACCGGTCGGGCATAAATGGGTACAATTTTTCAAAAATAGGGTGAGAATTCGAGACAATAATTTCAAAATTATTTGCGATCATGCAGTATTGTAGCCTACTAAATCTTAGTCTCAGAAAGTGCAAGTTTCAAGATTCTGAAAATTTTTTTGATTTTTGGGAGTTTTTGTTTTGCGTGGTGTTTGTTAATTTTATACCCAGCGTGCACTGGCAGGGTATTATAGTTTTGGTCATATAACGGTGGTTTGTAACGGTGCAAAATAGGGGAAATCGATATAGAGTTCCATATATCAAAGTTCTTAGAATGAACAGAGGAATCCATTAAGACATGTTCATCCGTCCGTCCGTGGACACGATAACTTGAGTAAAAATTTAGATATCTGAATAAAATTTGGCACTCAGGTTGCTTTCCGGCCAAGGTAGGTTGCTATTTCAAATGGGCGAAATCGAAACATTACCACGCCCCTTTTTTCTGTATCGAAAATTTCGAAAAACGTATAAAATGGGTTAATTCAATAATAGAAGCATTAATGAAATTCGCTAGATTTATTAATTTAGTTGTCCCATTGACGATTTTATACAATTTTTGAAAGAGAGGAGTGGCACCGCCCACGAGTGAAGAAATTTTCAAGCTTTGACGCTTAATAACTTCAGTACCTTTTTCGCTAGTATAACAAAATTTCGGAGGAGTAATACTATTGTTGTGGTAAATGCAAACATAGAAACCACGTCTACTTTTTCAAAAAAGTTATATGGAAAGGATATCCATATCTAATAAACTGATACAGGTATAATAATATAATTTGGCAGTTTTCTCAATATTCTTATTTTTTATACGATTTTTGCAAAATTTTGGAAAGTGGGCTTGGCACTTTTTGACCAAAGTTTTCTAAAACATTGGTAGGAAACCGGAAATGCCATATCTCTTTCACTGATGCAGGTAGATTGCAAGAATATCGTAGTTACAATGACCTAATGCTCTTATTAGTGATTTTTTTTAATTTTTGGAAATGGGAGTGACACCGCCCCCATATAAATGAACAAACTGTAAAATTTCAGCTTTTATTAACTTCAGAAGCGTGTTAAATAAAATTGCGAAACATGATACGAGGTATACTATCAACGTTACCGGTTAAGTAATTTGGACGTCAGTCACAGAGACACACCTTCAATTTTATTTATTAGACTGCCCACATGGTAGTAGAAAAAGTTTAAAACTCCCATAGGTCATAACTCTACAACAATTTTGCAATTTACCACGCTCACTTTTACACAGCTGGGTATTTAATGTTCGGTTCCACTCGAACTTAGACTTCCTTACTTGTTTTTATACAAATTGAATACCTATCGCCAGCTGAAGAGCATGTAAAAAAAAATTGCCAAAAATCAAAACAATTTTAACATTCCTAAGACTTGCACTTTGTGAGACTAGAAATTAATTGGCTATAAAACTGCATACTCAGAAAAGCGTTTTAAAAATCTCACTCCACTTTTTGAAATTTCCAGGTGTGAATTAATTTTCGGAATTTTTGTATTAGCTTGAAAACATTTACCTTTAGCAGCTTTCGTAATATATTAGAAGAACCAATTGCATAATTTTCACTGCGAGCCAAAGTATATTAAATCTCTACTGGGTCGCTTATAAATATTCTACAAATATAATAAATAAGTTTGCATTTAATTTAATTAGGGTTTTGCATTGCCACTGCGTTGACTTGCATTTATAAGTAATGATAGTTATTAATAATAGGATTTTAAACGGTAGAAACAATGCATTTTATTTCCTGATTACTTAATTGGCGTTGAAATGCGACACTATATGTATATTATGATTACTTAAAACTAAATTAATTTTGTTTACTGATTTTGGCTTTCTGTCGCTTAAACTAAATATAAAATCAACTAATTGATAGCTCAGTTTGCTTGTTTAAATAAGCGACAAAATTTAAATTTTACTCTCACTCTAAACACCGCACAGAGGTCTAAGAAGTTTAACTTCAAAATATATTTAAATTTCAAAATAGCATTCAAGCTACTCACATAAATTGACCTCCTCGCTCAGATTGAAATTGTTGGAATTTTGCTATTATTAACAAAGTAAGCCGAAGTATTAATTTATCTAGAAAATAAGCTGAAACTTGAAATTGCCAACCTTAACTCTCCTCAAAAACTTGTATCAGCTTTCTACCGATTTAAGCTGGTTGTTTTTGCTTGGTAAAATTTTGTTTGATAACACATTTTTATTTATTTAGTAAATTTGTTTTATTTTACATTTTGCTCATGGCAGGATGTGACCCACCGACAAATCAAGCAAATGCTCTCACACATACATTCAAACAAGTCTACGCACAACTGCAAGCCAGAAATAGCTTAACCTAGCAGAAATACATACATACATATCTATATAAAAGCAATTTTTCAAAAAGGAAAATAATGAAATCGAAGTAAAAAAAACTAAAAATCAAGTTGGAGTTTAACAATTTCCGGCATGAGTGAAGTTTTTGAGCACTGTGGTATATGTTTGTGTGTGTGGGATTTAAAATGTGTACATTTTGTTATATTTCGCATAACATCCTACCATCATTATTCAGTAAGTCCTGTGCTAAGAATTTTTGTATTGAAACAAAAATAAATTTCTGATAGCAAATGCCAGTGTTTGTATGAATTTAGTTATGGTTTCGATCTAAAGTAGATCCTTAAAATTTGCATTGTTTTCTTAAATTTGCTAGGTTTTCCTTGGCTGCTGAACTTCGATAAATTATATTTTTTTTTTTAGTTTTTATCTGTTATTTACTTAAAATTGTAATCAATTATCAATCATGAAGAATCAATCATGTATAATCAATAATAAATAATCAATAATCTATAACAGTAATCAATAGTCAATAAGCAATAGTTAATAACCAATAACCCATAGCCGATAATGAATAATCAATGATCAATAAACAATAATCAATGGCCAGTAATCAGTAATCAATACTTAACAATCTGTAATCAATAATCGATTATCAGTAATCAATAACCAATAATCAATAAGCAATAATCAATAATAAGTAACAAATAATCAATAAACAATAATCAATAATCAGTAATCAATAACCAGTAATCAGTAATCAATAATCATTAATCAATTATTAGTAATCAATAATCAATGGCCGAGAATCAATAATCACTAACCAATAGTCAATAATCAATAATAAATGATCAATAACCAATAATCAACAAACAATAATCAATAATCAGCAAACAATAATCGATAATCAATGTTCAACAATCAGTAATCAATAATCAATAGTCAGTAATCAATAGTCAATATTCAATAATCAAGAACTAATAATCAATAATGATAATGAAATTGAGCAAATAATTTTCCGAAAGCTTTTGACGCTTAAATTGACCAAACACCCTAAAGACGCAACTAATCGAACCCCCAGTAAAATCGCCATGGAACAAACTAACAAAAAGGTATACGAGTATATTCTTAGGCGCCCTATTTTGTTTATAAATCCGACCTTCAGACATGACCATGCATACCAGTTGGAATGTAAAAGTAATTTTGCCTCCTTAAAATATGCAACACTTTTTTCAATCATGCTAACGCCTTTACAAAAAATCTTTGCATACTTTAAGGCGATAAAGTTCATATACATTCTCTGCGTTCTTCTCAGTTCTTTGTGCAAAGGTTTTGACTGGGGATAACACTGGCTAACTTTAATAAAAATAATTTCTTATATAATTTTAACCCTCTATCGACCTTTAATATGGAATGTTGTTCTGACTAACTTTAAGTTGTGTCTAAAAAGACCCTTACATGAGAAAGCTTGTGAGTGAAAATGATTTACCAAATTGCTCCTCGTTCCACTTCGCGACCTCGGCAGCAGAAATCTATATTTGCTGCGCTTTAGATTGTCGGCAGTATATTCGGAATGGAAATTATTTCTATAATGCTTACTTACTCATAGTGCATTATAGCACTTAGCGACTTATGAATAAAATAACCAAATAATTTTTTTTTTTACACAATTTAAATTTTGCTTTGAAAATCAAATATAAACTTGTCGCTTGCAAGATAGCAACCAAAATTGTAAGCGCTTATAATTTTTTCTGTTTTTTTTTTTGTTGCTTTCAATTCAAGACTTTTTTGAAGCAAGCAAAAAAAAATGAGACTAGCAACCGTATGACGAATAAAAAACGTTGTTTATATCTTAGATATAGGCTACTTTATTTTTAGCCTGCAAAAACTCATATATGCCCTTCTCCCACATACCCTTCGAAGTACATACATACCTTTATTTGAAAATGTAGCAACGACAAGAAATTGATACAAAAATGGGTCATATGCTACCACGTAAGCTCAGTTTGCTTTTGTTTGTGTTGCAATTGATTTGCGGTCTTAAGTTTCATTTCCCATATTTTATTTATTTTATTTCTACCTTCAGCTGTGTGCTGCTTATTTCTCAGCTACTATGTTGGTATATAGTATATCTTTAGCATCGAGCGACTGCGTAGCAATTATTTTATTGGCCTCGTGAGGGTTGGCTATTAACTCACACTCGAAGCACTGATTGGGATACACTGAATTCAACCCAAGAAAGTAATTTAATACGCGTTGTTTGTAAGCCGCCTACAAACAACGCCAGTCAATTTTCTAATGAGAATTTGAGGTGTTTTTGTAGCATACTTTTTGGCGCCTACAAATGATTTGATGCTGGCTGTTTAATATTTTAAAGGAAGGCACAGAGAGTTATTATACAGTGATATAGGTAGGGACTACAAATTTATTTTCGCTTTTAAAAGTAGGTAGATCAAAACCTAAGTAGCAGCTCTTTTTGCATTGGGTAATTATTGTTTACATATTAGTGGAGCTAGCAAGTTAGGAGGGAGATATGGTGAAAGCATTCCACTTGAATAGTTTGTCTAGCTTGGTAGATTATTTTCTCATTTCAATAAAATATCTTTTTTATTATTATTTATTTTATTCAATTAATTTTTGCACAAATATCATTATACATCAAGAATTCAAGGCACACTACTATGCTCTATGGATTTGGCTGTATAGTGCAGCCTCTATTTTTACATTCTGCGCTAGTCTCACAGTCGCGATTTGAAACCTTTTTTTTTACTGAAAACCTTAGCCCAGTTTAGTGGTGTTGAACCATAAATCAAATAGCGAGTGGTTAGTTAATTTCCTTTCTAGTAGCATTTCATAAGTACGCAGAAGCGTACGATTCGTTTAAATAGAGCACAATTCGCTAAAATAGCGCCATCACTCTACATTGATTCATGATTTGTATGCACGCATCAACCCAGCTAACCGAACGGAGGGAAACAGACTCCATTCGGAGCTATAAAGATCATTTCCCTGAGAAATGTGTTCTTTTCGGAGCCCATTGTTAGCGAATAACCATGCTACGCTGGCCTTCTAAAAGCAGTTAGAAAAAAAGAATCCAAAATGACTCCAAATATTATGAATTTGGAGTATTTTATGACTCATTTTAAATTATCTTCTAGGTCTATTGTCACTCATATTGCTACCTTTTCGACTCATTTTACGCACATTGTTTCCTTTATTTTCATGCTTTGTGTACTTTTTGGAGTCATATTGGAGACTTTTATTGAGTCTTTTCTGAAGCTTTTTGCAGTGTTTTTTTAACTCTTTTTGGGCACATTTTTTCCTCCATTTTGATGGTTTGGGTTTTTTTTTTGGACTCATATTGTAGACTTTTATTGACTCTTTTCTGAAGCTTTTTGGAGTGTTTTTTAACTTTTTTTGGGCACATTTTTTCCTCCATTTCGATGGTTTGGGTCCTTTTTGGAGTGATATTGGAGATTTTCACTGACTCTTTACTGAAGCTTTGTGACGATTTTTTTTACTCTTTTAGGCACTTTTTTCCTCTATTTTAACGGTTTGGAT
>OX465288.1:8717932-8967932 GCA_949987695.1 Merzomyia westermanni
AGGCATTGCACGGGGTTGGCTTCCTCATTTTCGTTCTGAAAAACCCCCCTTACACATATTGCATAGGGGCGATATTTAGGGAATAGTAAATTATTTTATATTATATTATTGGTCTAGAGAGGAAAAGGGGGTGTGCGGAGCACATGTTTAGTATAGGGAGCCCTTTTATATGTTTATTTATTATTATTTTATTTATTTAAATTATTTGTTCTATATAGAACGGGGTGCGGTGCACCTGTTACACCTTGTATTTATTAATTGGGGGCGAGCACTGTTGGCTCTGAGGCATTGCACGGGATTGGCTTCCTCATTTTCGCTCTGAAAAACCCCCGCTTTGGGATTACAAAACATAAACTATATCTTTGGGATATTTCATAAGCTGCTTGCGAATTACAAGAGAGTGCAGCGCAAATAAAATAGACGAAATAAATCGTTATAGCTTATGTCGCTTAAACATTCTCGCCCCCCTAGACGGCTTAGTCGTCTAGTGATATTCATAAGTCGCCGGTTCGAATCCGGCTCGAAGGACCATGTCTAAGCTCTATGGAGGGCGAGTAGTTTTTTTGAGTTATTTTTTATTTTATTTTATTATTTATATTATATTATTAGTTTAGAGAGGAAAAGGGGGTGTGCGGAGCACATATTAAATAGGGAGCCCTTTTCTAATATTTATTTAATTATTATTTTATTTATTTAAATTATTTGGTCTATATAGAACGGGGTGCGGTGCACCTGTTACACCTTGTATGTATTAATTGGGGGCGAGCACTGTTGGCTCTGAGGCATCGCACGGGATTGGCTTCCTCATTTCCGTTGTGAAAACCCCCCTTGCACATATTTCATAGGGGCGATGTTTTGGGAATAGTAAATTATTGAATTATGGGTATTTTTTATTTGAGTTATTTGTTCTATATGGAACGGGGGGTGTGGGGCACCTTTACACCTTGTATTTATTAGTTGGGGGCGAGCACTGTTGGCTCTGAGGCATTGCGCGGGATTGGCTGCCTCATTCTCGTTGTGAAAAACCCCCGCTTGGGATTACAAAACATAAACTATATATTTGGGATATTTTATAAGCTGCTTGCGAATTACAAGAGAGTGCAGCGCAAATAAAATAGACGAAGTAAATCGTTATAGCTTATGTCTCTTAAACACTAAATAATAGCTTCTCAAGTGCTTTTAAAATTGCAGCGGCGCGCATCCACTTATTACCAAAAACGTTTGCATTTAGAAGAGATAAAAAACTTCACAATCTGTGCTAAAGAAATAGCTATAAATACAAGGTGGTGCAAAAGTAAGCTTCCGATGTTCAGCATATCGGTTGTGGCACGTGCAGTGTGTGCTGTTGCACCGTCTTGTTGGAACCACATGTTTTCCAATCCCAATTCATCAAGTTGCGGCAAAAAGAACTCGTTGATCATTGCTCTGTAGCGCTCACCATTCACAGTAACCGTTTGGCCCCGACCGAGTATTGGTCAAATAAATAGTCAGCAATATTCCGCGTTCTGGAGCAGTGTAGCGTAACATTGTTTATTAACGTGTATTTCGCATGTGTTTACTACACAAATGTCAAAACAGAACTGACTTTAGAGGCCAATCGCAAAATTTATAGCATTTTCTGATAGGAGGATTACTTTTGCGCAGTAACCGTTTTTCACCGACCGATTATTGGTCAAACAAATAGTCGCAATATTCCGCGTTCTGGAGCAGTGTAGCGTAACATTGTTTAATAACGTGTATTTCGCATGTGTTTACTACACAAATGTCAAAACAAAACTGACTTTAGGGGCCAATCGCAAAATTTATAGCATTTTCTGATAGGAGGATTACTTTTGCGCCACCCTGTATTAGAAGTAAATGTGAAGGATATGAAAGCGAAGAGTTAGGAATATATAAGGTTCCGGAATTGTTTAAGTTATGAGAAAACGAGTAGAGTGTCAAAGCATTTGTATAAAAGTTAGAAAAGAGAGATTTACAAAGAAATTTAGTAGAATTAGAAGTAGTTAAAAACTAAGGAGGATAGTGAAGAAAACTTTTACGAAAGTTTAATTTAAAATATACAAGTAATATACATAAGTATTTATATATTATAAATGTATGGATACGAGTATGTAGCGTATATATATATATGTATGTATAGCTAGCAAACAGTTTATAATAATTTTAAAACCAGCAACTGAGCGTAAAAGAGTAAGTTTTGGAAAAGTGTATAGCATGTGTGTATAATCTAATTGTTACGTAATCAAAAACAAACAAAAATAAATGTAATCAGTATTGATGTATGTACATATGTCAAACAGACCTGTTAAATGATCTTTACCAATAAGAATTGAAAGGGGGACATCAACAGTAATTTTTTTTGAACAGAGATGTAGCTGAACACACCTAACTTAATTTTTATTTATTTAGGGGTTTTAGGACCAAAAGCACAACAATTTTTACAGTTTTAGTTTTAGCAGAGGTTGGTCCTTAGAAAAAGAATAAAATTTTGTAAACATTATTTATTATTGGTGCCTGTTCAAAGTGTTACTACTTTTTATAAGGATTAATATTTCATTAGGCACCAAAGTTGTAACTTTTCAAGAATTTGTACATGGGGTCTAAAGATGTTATGTCACGCCAT
Source organism: Merzomyia westermanni (assembly GCA_949987695.1). Lineage (NCBI taxonomy): Eukaryota > Metazoa > Arthropoda > Insecta > Diptera > Tephritidae > Merzomyia > Merzomyia westermanni. The sequence continues at coordinate 8,720,556 of OX465288.1, forward strand.
TAAAAAGAACTCTGGCATGCTCAGCAAACATTAACTGAAAACTAGCAAAAAAAAAAAAGTTTTCAAGATTTTGCACTGTGTACGCACATTCCTAATTTGTAATCATAACACAATTATGACATTACTTCTAGTTATTTCTCCGCGATTTGTTAATTTTGTAAGTACTGCCAATTGTTTGATTAAATTCAATTATTTTCACTCGATATAGAAAATAATTTAAATTAAGTCAGCATAACTTAATCGAATAAGTGTATTAAAGGTGTAGTTAAATAAATGAAAAATAACCAAACAATGAATTAATAATTACTAAGTTTTCTGAGCAATCAAAATCATTTGAAATTAATCGATAATGATTATTCTTTGATGAATTAATTATTCAATGATAACTGGTATGTTCGTTTAATTGATTAATCGAGTATTCCTAATTTTTAAACACTATATAATACTGAAATTATTTTAAACCATTTGCTAATTTTGAAATACTTCCAACTATTTGATTAAATTCAGTTATTCCCACTCGATATAGAAAATAGTTGAAATTAATCAAAATATAAAATAACGATTTAAAAAATCAAAAATAACTAAATAATTTAATTTACAATACAATTAATAAAAATCATAGCTAACTGAATATTGTCAGATAATTATATTAACGGTAATTAAAAGCAGTAAAAAAAGTTTAGGAATCAATAATAGATTTAAGAAAACTAATCAATAAATTAATAGCATACAATTAATTATTAATCTTTAATTATTATACTCTAATAAGACACATAAATTGCAATTAAGTCAATGAACGATTTTTGAAAAACAAAAAATATAATTCGTTGACATTATGATTATTAATCATCATTTAACAGGTCTGATAAAATAAGAGCTATGCAAAGTTTTAGTCGGTATTAATTGTATGAATAGATTAAGTAGTTACATAGTACTGTTTATGTGTATGTATAATAAGTATATTTTTTATTAAGAATATATGTACTCGTAAATAAGAAATTAATCGATTGTGCTTTAACGGTTATTTGAAATGAATGCAACTCACGGCAAACAAACTAAATAAAAGTGACTCTTCAACTCAACGAAATTTTAAACAATTTGCAACAAACTATTATAAATATTACAATTTTTTTGTGTTTTAAAATTTTGAATAAAAAGTTATTTGAACTAAACTGTTGCAAATTTAACTCAACTATAATTTAATATTTTTGTTTTTTTAAATAAGACTTTCAACTTAATTTTATTTTGTTAATTCATAGACAACGCAAAATCTATACACATAAACATCACTAAATGTGTATAATTTTGCAAAGTCAATATGAATTAAATTTGATTTATGTTTTATTTATACGCTTGAGAAAATTTGATATTTCTCAATTTGTTATGTTTGGTTTTTTTTTTTTAAATAGTTTTTAGCCCTGCTGAAACCCATAAAATAGCATTGTCCCGTCATTAGCTGCTTGGCCCATACCTAATGTACCTCGATTTGTCTTCATCTTCACCACTCATAGCACCTGTAGCATCTCCGCCTTCTGGAACAGTGCCATCTGCGGCGACACCCTCACCAGCTTCGGCGCCACCTTTGCGCAGCCCCGGTATAGAGGGCATCGACGGCATGGCTGGCATAGCTGGCATTGATGGCATAGACATGGTAGGCATTGCCGGCATCGATGGAATTGAGGCGCTGGCACTGCCTAACCAGCCTTTGGCACTACCCAACCAACCACTGAAATGAAAGAAAAGATGAAAATATATAAGTTACATATATAACAGTGTTATTAAATATTTTCTGCAAATAGGAATATGAGACTAGGTAGGCAGAAAACAGGAGTTCTTTGGTTAAGCTGATAAGGGGTGTCTGAACTTTTTTACATGTTCGAAATAATAATAATATGTTATTTCGACAAAGAAATTATTTAGCCGAATTTCTTTTCGACGGTCAGGATAGCACAGATCTTCGGAGCAAGCAGCGTTTGCACTGCCTTTTTCAAATTCAATTAAGTTTTACCCACCGGATATGAAGCGTCATAGCTATGTACATCATTTACGTATATTCAGTACTTATGTATATTTGTATTGTCATGACAGGCGAATTTGAATAAAACCATGGCAAAGCTCAGCGTTTATTCATGAATTTTGTTTGATCACAAATGTTATATATCCGTAAGCAATCAACAAATCTGGATAAGTGTGATTGCACCTACATCAATTTCCATGTATTGTACAGAATTTGAAATTGGAAATAGAAAAATGTGTTACCAGCTGAATATGCGCATAACGGAGTAGAGCAACAACAAAGGCTACATGCAAATTGGAATACTGATTTTATTGGGATTTGTTTGGGGCAAAAATACTAACAGCACCATGTACGGTGAAAAAGGACAAAATAGTTTGGCTAAAACCGCAAAATCGATTGTAAAGCGAACAATGAAAATGAAATAAGAAAATCAATTTCGGATCAAGTGTGATGTGAGCCAAAAACTTGTCAGCGTCTTTTGCCATGCTTAAAGCAAAAGAAATTCTAAAAGCAATTGTGAGATATGGTACAACGAATTGAATCTAGCAAACTTAAATTCGTTGTGCATGCTATGTGGATATGGCTCTTTATCATTGTTAAATTTCTTCTTTCAATTTCAGCATCTTAAATGTTTGCGGTTTTGATGCAATAAAGAACTTATAAAATAAATAAAAATATTTAAAAAAAAACATCAAACAAATGAAAGTCAAGATATGAACAAGAAAACATGTAGACAAAATAAAGAGCCAGCCCGGATTTGCACTCTTCCACTCTCGAATGTAAGTTTAACATAATCGATCGAATGAGTGATATATTTAAAAAGTAACAAAAAAAATTAAAAATCTGGAACCAACTTCGAATTTAAATAAAATGGCACGCCCAAACTAAAACCGAAGAGATTTTCGAAGCAACACAACAAAAAAAAAAATTGTTCAAGCCTTTGAGGAAATTAAAAAACACGAAGCTAAACATAGACCTAAATAATAACATTTTACGTGATGTCTACTTTAAATAAATTTAAAAATAACAAAGTTTAAAAAATATCATATTTCCCAATTGATTGGTTTAAAAAATATCATAGCAACCTTTTTCGAACTTGTTAAAATTTGAGTGAGATAGGTAATTAAAAATTTACATATACAGTGTTGGGCATAAGTATTGGCACAGTCGTTTTCTGCATTTTTCACAAACTTTGGCCTTAATAAAATTATTTTAAAAAAGATTATATAAAAGCATGTGTCAATGTCTAATACAAGAACTATAAATTTTGTTTTAAAAATGAACGCAAAATTCGCGAAAATTTCAAGAAATTTATCAAAAGTTTTCGTAATTTTTTTTTCTTGAAGACTTCTGTATTTTTTTTCCATACAAGTTTATTAACGCAATTAATTTTATATGAAAGAAAACACTTTGGCTCGTCAGAAAATAAATTTCCAAAAACCAGCAAAATGTGTCACGAACTTAAGACTTATCTTATTATACTAAAACTAAATGACCTACAAAACTGCGTACTCCAAAAAATTCTAAAAATTCTGAGAAATTTTTTTTTTTTTTTTTTGAAAAAACCAAATATCTCAATTCCATACATGTACATTACAATTTCAATTTTCAAAGCGCTCTACTGAAAACCTCACGAAAATTACTTTGGTAGTTTTTCCTTATTGCCACAGACATGTTTTGCGTTTCAGGTTACGTATACGCTCCAGTCGCCCAACAGCTGAAATATTAAAAATCATACAAACGCGTTGTATGCATTCATCCATGCATATCTACAACTTACAGTAACGTTCAAAATCAATGCAACGTTTTGCGAGGATGCCGTGCTCAACAATTTTTTATAAAAAAGTTTTAAATTTTGATAGCAAATTATTGACGAACTTTCCTGAACTTTGCGTAAACTTTGAAATTTGCTTTTATGTGGTTTCTGTTATAAAATTAGCTATATTTTAAATGAAAATTCAAATGAAGTATTAAAGTCACATAAATAAATACAGTATTGTGCAATGGCTTCCTTGAAAAAAGTTGCTTAAGTCTCGAGCACTAATGCATATGAGGAACAAATTAGCAGAAAATTACATTTGCTTAAACGCCCCCGCAATGACCTTCAATCATGGTTAATTGAAATTAAAATTTCAAATTGATTTTTAACACACATACATAATACCACAGACGAAATCATTAATTTTATGTATCTCTTAAACTAGCAATTGCTGGGGGTGTAACAGGCGTTGCTCCTCAAAATGCAAACAAGCACTTTTAAATTCACACAAACAATAGTAATTATGTACATAACTTTATTAGTAATTAATTTTAAGCTTATTGTATGCATTGTTTTAGTACTTATTAAATATGCAAAACTCATTAAAAGCGTACAAAATAAAGTACATTCTCAATGACCGTAAAAAAACAAATCCGCCACAAAATTACCCAAAAGTTAACAATTTCCGCAGTAAAACTACTTAGCGCTAAAAGCCAATCAAACTTGTGATAAACAATTGAGGCGAGAACATAAGAAGAAACAACATGACAGCAAACTATGTAGCTAAATTAAATTTTCATTCAATGGCCGCAGCAGCTCTAGAGCAACACACCACCGAATATGAAGACAAGTAAAAAAGCGGAAACGCAACTTAGGTATTAAAGATAGACATTTAGCTACACAAAATGGTACTACACAACGGCATTCGCATAGCATGAAACTCATATTTGTGCATATCGAGCCCAAAATGCGCAAAAAAGACGTAAGAGCGATGATTTTCGATTTTAGCTTTTTGATGAAAATCGATCACTTATTAACACACACACAACCTTCCAAAGTTTCGTAGCTGTGAAACGTACCGTTATGAGCTTAGAGCAAAAGCAATTTAGATGTAAGTACATGTTTTTTTTATTCACATTTTTAGCGAGCGCAAAGTGGCTGTTACGTCTTTTTTTCCTTTTCAAATTAATGATAAAATATGATATTTCATTGTCAAAATCAGTTCAAATGTTAAATTTTTTTTTTAATTTTGGAATGTGGGCGTGGCACCGGCATATATGAATAGGCAAATTCTCAAATTTCAAGTGTTAATAACTTGAAAACCATTTACGCTAGAACAATGCTTGTTGGGAAAAGTACACCCACTGAATATAATCGCTTTTCGACCATGGTCACATAAGAGTTTACTGGAAATTAGATAGCAATACAGAGCCATGCTATATCTCATTGACTTATGCGGATAGAGTGCTAAAATTTCGGGAACACATTGGCCTTTTCGTCTTATTATTGTTTTCTGCTAATTTTTGGAAAATGGGCGTGAGACCCACATATTAATGAACAAATAACTTCACAATCAATTGAATGATGGAGCTTGGTACTAAACATATCATTGTTAAGGAGAGTATACCCAGTATCTGTGTTAACTTAAGGAAAGTCGAATATTTTTATAGGTGTGTTCATATAACCGTTTAGATATTCACTGCTCCAACAAAAATTACCTCAATTATAAATGATGCAGAGTGTTCATATGCAATATAAAAGCCATGCTGTCTCTAAAATGTTTTCTAACCACGCCTAAAAATATTCCACTTAGAAAACATATGTACCAAAGAATGTAAAGGAATAATGCAAAAATGGTAAATTAGAGAAAAATTGCAATGCCAACGCGTAGAGGGCAAAATATCTTTCGAAGACCATTTCTCTCGAATACTGCCAGAACCGTACTAACAGATGTTGTCAGCGTCCAGCCTTCTTCACTATACAGCAGGCAAAGAGCACTTAGAATGTTTCAGTCATGCATTCATCCTTCCATATTCTGTATAGAAGCTGATGTATGCATTTTGTCAGCTTTTCGCTCCCGTGATTGAATAGCTCGTCAGCCAATCAACCAGTACCCGCTGCTTTTTAAATATGAGGACAAGTAATATGAAATAACAAAAGGAAAGTGCAGAAAAACAACCTTCGTTAAAGAAAATTTGTGAAGTAACAGCCAAATTATCAAAAAGTAAAATAATTTGGTGAGGGCAAAAAAGACGTATGCGCCAAAAATTATGCTTATATTGCTAATATAAAAATAAAATTGATTGCATTATATGGGTTGGGCTAAAGAAAAGCTATGTATATAATTTCATGGCAATACATAAACCGAATGTGAAATAAATTAAAAAAAAACCTTCACCTGTAAAATTTTGTTCTTGGCTCTTACGTCTTTTTTGCGCACAGGGCTCGATATGTTTATAATTACTTATATATTATATACTCTAAGTAAAATACTACGAGCAAAAGGAATGACAGTTTCTAAAAATCTCTACATATCATAAAATTATAAAAGGTCGATGTCTGTACATTGCAGATATTTAAGAAAACTCGATTGGAGGGATCATTATTAAGCCAATAGCAAACAAATCAACAGTTTTTTGGATTTCTGTCGGTCTGTCTGTATGTTTGTTCGCGCATCACTCAGAAACAGCTTAATAGAATTGAATGCAACTTTCACCGTACTAGAAACTAGTTTAACTTAAAATTTAAGATTTCATTTGTTCCGATAGCTCTACCAGTTTCGGAGATATCTACCGATATGTGGGCCAAGGTGACCCAAAATATGTTCAGTACAATATGGGTAGCAAACGAAAGGTGATAGTTGGTGCTGCAATAAGCGATGTAATTAAGTTCCATATCTTATCTGGTATGGGATATAATGATAAAAATCGGGCTCAGTCTATTATTAGTTCTGAGACGCGGCGGACCGGGTCGGGTTTACTAGTAAATAAATAAAAAGAGAAGGATGATAATACAACTAAGAATTTGTCAAAAACTAGCTTTATATTAATGTCGTTAGAAAGCAGCCGAAAACTTGTCCTTAAACAAAGACATGGTGTTTGTGAGTTTTGATTAGGAGATTTGGAAATACAAGGCGATCAGTTCGGCAATTGACAAAAGTTGTCAAAAAACCTTTCAAGTCTATTAATTGCACTCTACCTTTATCTTTTTAAATCTCTTAAAATTTTAAAATCAAAACTCACAGACACCATGTCTTTGTTTATGGACCTACACGGCTAAAAATTTGAGAAACTTTTTTGGGCTACATATATGTCTAAACCAACATTTTTTTCGAATTTACATTGTGCCAGTTTTCAAGAAAATGAGCGTGAAAAAAAGAGTTTAAATTTTAAGCCAGAAATGTTTAACAATTAAAAAAACATAAAAAACAATTGTATCAGTTGGCTGGATTCGAACCAACGCTTCCTGCATCAGACCCGTCTGCTCTACCCACTGAGCTACGGCGCACACAAAACTGTTTAGAGCAAAATTCAATAAATTGAAAAAGCTTTCAGAAAAAAATGAAAAGAAATTTACAAAATTCTAGAGGTTTTTTTCAGTTCAGTTTTAAATCAAAACCGAAAAAAAAATTGAAAATTGGTGTAGGTAATTGAAAGCTTTGGAGTTTACAACAAAAAAGTTTAAAAAATTGCTTAAACCGGCGAATGGTTAAAATGTAGGCTCAAACTTTTAGCCGTGTAGTTAGTTTTTCAGTTCAAGTACATCAAACAGTGCACCACATAACGAAATTTCGTTTTCTACAAGTTTCGCTTCCTGAACTATGTCCTAAGTTTCATGTCAATAGGTCGCCTGGAAGTTGGTTTAAATTCCATTAAAAAATTCCCAATTTCAAACGAATTTTCTAAATAGCTCGATCCGTCCGCCACCTTGCGAAATTTTTTCATGAAGTATTACATTGTTGTATGACTAAAGTTTGAAGTACATAGCTCAAAAATCGCAAGATTCTACCCATTTTTCAGGAATTTTTATTATACTTGATCGTGCGCCACCTAGCGGAAATTGTTTTGACATCGCGCTCTGTACAATGTGCTAAGTTTCAAGTCCCTATGTCCCTATCGAAATGATCGGAAAAACACTAAAGGATCTTAATATAATAAAGGAAGTAGGAAGGAACAGTATAAAGAAGCTCTTTTCCATTTATATAGCATCCAACAAACAAGAGTTGTTAATAAGAAGACAAAGCGAACTCACGTTACGGAATTATCTCATTTTCGATATCCGTATCATGTTTTCTCGTTTTACATATAAGTTCTGACTTCACAGATCCCCACACTTTAAAGTTATTATTAACGCCTCATGTGTGATCCAAGCAGGAGTATGCATTGGAGACCATATTATGAGTGCCACATTAAGAGGCTAGAACGAATTCAAAAATGCTTTGTTCCCTTAGCGCTGCGTTCACTGCACTTTTCTGAACTGGTTCCCTCTTACTGAGCTAGATGTGCACTGATAAACCTCTAATCACTACCATATCGTAGAGCTATGCTTTCACTTACTGCTGTCTTTGACATTATTAGCGGTGCCATTGATGTGCCTTGTCTTCTCGAGAGTATCTATTTCAAAATCCCTCACAGCACCCTCCCTTATAAAGGTATTATTACATAAAAATTGATTTAACCCTTCAACGAAGCAATTTTTTTGAAAATTAAAAATGGATCACAACATATCTAGAGATTCGGTTGAACTCAATTAGGGCCCTAATTATTGGCGATATTTTCGAGTATAGAGTTTTGAGAGGACCTGGAAAAAAAACTTCAGAGTATCGAAGATGCCTCACAGGAATATTTAGGGAAATTCTTCCAATAAATTTTGCGAACATGAACATTTTTGGTAGTATATGCTTTAACTTAACTTAAATTTTCATTCGATTTTGTGACAATTTCCCGGGATATGATTTTATGATGTCATGAACGTGCACCCTAATGTCAATACATGTATGCAATTGTACTTGAACTAACTTCCTAAGTTTTAGCCTAGACAAGAGATAAATATTGGCTTCAGGGATCGTCTGTTTTCCTGTTTCTGTATACACTTCCCACAACCATGTATATGTATTAGGGATGTTAATCCCGTGGTAACGGGTTTTCGTGATTTTTTACGGGATATATATTATTAGAAAGGATCCTAAACATAAGTTACACATCTAGCATTACTTTTGCGAAATTTGCATTTAATTCTATGCAGCAATTTTTCAACTATGCGCGTTCAAACATACAGACAGACAGACAAAATTTGTATAAACTGTTGTTTTGGTTTCTGTGAGGCTAATAAAGGCCCCACATATTAATTTTACTTTGATATCTATAATGTACAGATATCGGCCAATTGCAATGTAAAGATTATTTTAACCCATCGTCGACCTTATGCCAGGAGCAGGAATTTGTTAATGTAATAATGTTGGAAAATAAAGCGTAAAAGTTTATAAGATGATTTTCGTTTTAAATAAAGAAGAGCATTTTAAAAATGCAATTATTTGTTAATTACTTAAAAGTTAGATAGTTTCTAAAACCATTGCTACATTTTTCCAAGCTAAACTGTGTCAGAATAACGAATACGCAAATCCCGGTATTTTATAATCAGATCCTCAAAACCCCGGGTTCGTATAAATCGAACAAATAAACATCCCTTATAATGAAATTGTCGGTCATTGAAACGACTTCCCATCTGCATCTCATTGAAACAATGAAAACTAACCATTGTTATATCATCTCCAACGTGCAGCAACACAATACTCTTAGTCAAAGTAAATACAGACTTGACTGATAATTAGTACACGTGCACTTTGCAACAGTGCAACTCACAAAAGGATAATAGGGAAGTTTTTAATTTAGGTCACTTGAAATTGAATACACTATGCTACAAAAAAAAAAGTAAAACAAATTTTAAAAGTCAGTGAAACCAAATCTTCACAAATTTTCCGTTTTTTGTTTTTGTACTTAGATGGATTGCGTGCCGAACCGATCGGTAGCAAACTTTATTCCTTTTCTTCACATCAAATGTTCTTACAATAGAGTTCTTGACAAAGTTAGTTTAGATTAGTCAGAGAAGCTCATTTAGGCCTACTCTCACACTGAGATACCGCTGGTGAAATGCTTGGTAGTATACCCTTAACTAACCTATCTTGGAAACAAATGAAATTGCTGAAGCAACATGTTTGCTTAATATAACTTAATGCGTCCCCAGTTATAGCAAGATCTGTTAGGCAATGTTGGATTAAGAATCGATGTCGTACTCTGCCCAGGACAAGCCCACAACTTCTTTTTCAATCATATACGTTCCCTATCAGTGTTCCTTTATTATCGGGATTATGCAGTTGCCCTGCATGTGGGTTACTTTGCACATCAGCCAGCTGCTTATGGGTCGATGTGATATAATGAGGAAACCCGCCACATAAGCCAACCAATTGACCAAAGAAGAAAGAGCACCCGCTTGAAGCTTGGCTTAAAGTACACTACAGGGAAGTCTAGCCCAAATAGAATAAAATTGTATACCCTTTAAATTGAAATTTCAAATGAAGCGAGAAATGAAAAGGGTTGATGTTAACTTATGTATATGCGCCGTCAAGTTGCTCCCTTCTACAGCCACACAAATGCTTTAGCTATGTCACTCAAAAGGGCCTTGTCGCCTGTAAAGTCATTTATCCCTTTGGCATATAAATTGATACTTCTTTGCTGTACATTCTTTGTAAGCATTTTCTTAACTGATGTTTCCCTTTTTTATAAGCTGGCTTCCTATACTGTTGGTGTCTTATAGAAAATGCATTGTCATCTATTTAAACTGCGAGCCAATATGAGAACCATATCACACAATATTAAACATGTTTAAGCGCACACAAACGGGATTGTAGAGGATGTATGTGCGGGGCTACTAACAAAAGTTCGCTTAGTAGGTGACTAATTTTTTTTTTATTTTATTTAACAATGAAACAGGGAGGATGGATAACATGAAATTACAACAACAACACAAACAGAGATTCACTAAGAATTAAATAGTGACTATAACTAAATCCCTTACAATGTAAGAGATGTACCATCAAATGGCACTATCCCTGCTCAAAAATGGAGGCGAAGAAATCAGACCTCAAGCAATCCCACAAAAGCCGGTTCTCACGTAACGGAATGACTCTGGGTTTACCCGACCAAGGGCTCTTATTTTGATGTAACCCTGTCTAACTCGTCGTCTACTCACAAGCTATTTTTATCGATTTCAAAGTAGCTTTTGAAAACTTTACGGCGATGTCAACTGACGTTGACCAATATCAACCATTCGAAGCCATTGAGGACTCAGATACCTCAACTGACAGTTGCGATTTCTCAAACTTGATGCGACAGAAGAAAGACTACTAAAATCCACGACTCTTAAGTTCGTCGGTGTGAAACGAATGCCAGCAGTCCGATTAGCACCAGGATTTACTCGAAGGACTGTCCACACCGGTAACTCCCCTTAAACTTTAGGGAGTGCTTTCACTAGCTCGATTGTCGTGTGAACGATTTTATAGGACTATGCTAAACCATAAGACCAGCAGAAAGATTTTGCAGACGGCTATAAGAAGTGGTTTATGGACTTAGGCAATGACAAGATTAAAAGCAAATACAAAATTAATTTGGTTTTGTTAGATTTTCTGCTCGCTTTCGTTAGTCCCCTCACATACTAATATACCAAAGCAGTAGCAAGGCTAACGATACATTTTTATTATGTGCCACTGTTTCAATATAATATAAAAACAAAAAAGCTCTTAAAATGCTGACAGCTGCAGTTTGATGTTTTTATTATAAAATGAAAACACTACCAATGGAAATGCAGATATCAGATAGCAGCAGTGGAAGAAGAGTGAAAACTTTAACAACCATTCGATTAGTTCAGTGATGCCAATATACAAAAATAGTTGGGATAGATTGCAAAAATCAGCTAGAAATATTACATGTGCAGTGACAAAAAACTAATTTTATTTTATTGACAGCAAGGATGTTATAGGGGGATTTGCAATCATTAATTCCGCGTATACGCTGGGGACAGCAGAGCCAATGAAAAACTTGTTTGCTAGATACCATAAAAATAGGCGTCATCCGGTGGCAGTTCGAGCTAATATTCGCAGTAAAACACTACCGATAATAAACTTCAGAAGATGTCAGCGCGCTTACTTCTCCTTTCAAGTAGACCCAAGGCATCCACAATATATAAAAGAAGATCCCAAATATTTTTGTTTAGTACTAAAAATCATGAAACTCGTATATGATGGTAATATGATAATTTAAATAGATATATATATTCCATTTAATAATATACAAATTAAAGAAAGCAATAATATATGTCATAGTCATGGCAACGAAACAACTTCATAATATATTAATGCGTTTAGCACGAAAACCATAAAAAACTACAATATGAACACACCAGCGGCATCTGTTATTGAAAAGTTTGGTTTATCAAAAGGTAGTGTGTCCATACTAAAGTAAAGAAATAACCAAATTATCTTGCTCACAAATTGAACCAGGGGTCGAATTACGTTATACGTTCCGTGATCGAAAGCAAATTTTTAAATCAAAATAGCTCTAACCCCATCATGCGGAATGATGGCATACGTGAGCGTTTGGCTGGAAGTATCGGCTGGTTCAATTATGCATTATTACTCTTTTAAAAAGGTAGACAGTTTCAAAGTTATCGTGACTTGAAAAACGGTTTACGATCACTGAACGGATGTCGTAATTCGGCCCCAGACTTCTATGTGAATCTATCTGGGTCAACTCGTTGTTGTTGCATTTACATGTAAAATTTTTTATCTGGCTCAGGATCACGACGATCGGATGACGGCTAATATCACAATATTGCGCGTAACAAGACTTAGAAGTACGAGTATGTATTAGGGTGGCATACAAATTTATTTATTTATCTCTAAGCGTTGGTGGCGGCGAATACCGAGGAAGATTTAATGATGAACTATCTGCGCTGTGTACAGATATCGACATAGTTAAACGATTTAAAACTCAGCGTCTTCGTTGGCTAAGCTTTGTTGTGCGAATGAATGAAGATGATCCGGCCCAGAATACCTTCTTACTAGTGGAAGAGATAGATCACCACTCTGATAGATTTCCACGTGGAGACCAATTCGCAATCCCATGGTGTTTCCAAATGGCCAGTTGCCAAGAAGACTGGCGTGTTTGGACGACCATTGGTTGAACACCAATTAGAAAGAAGAACGTATGCCTGTGGTTAAAACCCACTAAAATCCAAGAAAAGACTGCCGCGTTAGGTTGGAACGCCTCAAGCTTTCAGGATGTTAAGCAGAATTTAGTTGAATATTATAAAGTTTGATATGTCTTAGATCCAAATATTGGGGGAAATTAGAAAAATTAACTTGATTCTGATCGTTTTAAAAATACCTTAAAAAATAAAGTTTTTGGAAAGAAACAATATGAAATAATTGGGTGAGGAGTCTAAGCTGCCATAAATGCTTTGATAGCCTACCAGAGGTGGTGCCAGTTTAGGGCTCAGCGAGGCTCGGCACCTTCGAGGCATATTAGATTTTATCACGTTAGATTCGAATGCCTTTAAAGCAGCTTGGCTGTCAACGAAGACTGTCAACGAAGGCTGTCAACGAAGACAACTCTTTTTATCGTTTACATAATGAGCCCGTTGTGGGGCGGTAGTGTTGTCGGCCTCCAACCCCGAAGGTCCAAGGTTCGAGCCCTGGTACGATAACATCAAAAGTGGTTTGAAAAAGTTTTTTTAAAAACGGGGTCGCCCCTCGGCAGCGGTTTTGCAAACTGTCCGAGTTATTTCTGCCATGGAAGGCTTCTCAGCAAAAATTCATCTCCTTCGTAGATGCCGTTCGGAGTCGGCAAAAAACTGTAGGTTCCACCAATTTGCAAGGAAAGTTCAAATCGGCACACCACAAATTGGAAGAGAAGCTCGTCGCAAAACTCTCTTAGGAGGCTTATGACGATTTACCTGTTGTATAGGGTGTTTTTTTTAGGGGTGTAGAGCTTCGAATTGAAATAAAACACAAGAAAATCGTTTTAAGGTCCATCAATTTGGCTTTATTGGAAGGATAATTTTATGCCATTAATGTTTAAATATGATTTCGGGCATGTGGCCGCCGCGGCTGGCTCGAATAAAGCCAATTCTACAGGTCCAATTTTCAACCACTTTTTCGAGCATATGGGGCCGTATGTCGGCAATAACGCCACGAATGTTGGCTTCCAATTCCCCTAACGTTTCTGGTTTGTTGGTGTAGACGAGCGACTTCACATATCCCCAAAGAAAATAATCCAATGGTGTCAAATCACACGACCTTGGTGGCCAATTGACAGGTCCATTCCGCGAAATTATGCGCTCATCGAATGTTTCCTTCAATAAATCGATTGTGACGTGCGCTGTGTGGCATGTAGCGCCGTCTTGTTGGAACCACAACTCATCCACATTCATGCCATCCAATTCGGGAACAAAATAGTCGGTTATCATGGCTCTATACCGGTCTCCATTAACGGTAGCTGCCTCTCCAGCATTATTGCGGAAGAAGTATGGCCCAATGACTCCACCAGCCCATAGAGCACACCAAACAGTCAGTTTTTGTGGATGTAATGGCGTTTCAAGGGTCTCATGTGGATTCTCTTCACTCCAAATGCGGCAATTTTGCTTGTTGACGTAGCCATTCAACCAAAAATGAGCCTCATCACTGAACAAAATTTTGCGATGAAAATCAGGATCGAAATCAATCTCATTTTCGGCCCATACACCAAAATCACGACGCATTGCATGGTCTCGCGGCTTTAATTCTTGCACAAGCTGGATCTTGTAAGGTCGCAAGTCAAGATCTTTGCGCAAAATCTTCCAAAGAGTTGATGGACAAAGCTCCAATTGCTGTGCACGGTGGCGAATCGATTCATTCGGGTCCTCTTCAACACTTTGCTCTACAGCGGCAATTGTTTCTTCGGTGCGCACTGTTCGACGTCTCTGCGGATGCGTATTATCACATAGAGTAAACGTAGTGCGAAAACGATCCATGGTTAACCGAATTAATTGCTCTGATGGACGATTATGTCGACCATAAAATGGACGGAGCTCACGGTAAACTTCGCGAACTGAACCATTATTTTCGAAATAAATTTGCACGATTTGCAAGCGTTGTTCTTTTGTCAACCTGTTCATGATAAAATGGCAAACCAAACTGAACATAAATGACATTAGAGTTGCCAGATTTGACCACAAAATGCCAGTTTTAACTCTATTCGAAAAACAAACCTGTAAAAAAAACACCCTATATATCGCGTAATAGATTTATTGTTATTTAATGAGCCCGTTAGTTTAACTTAAATTTGCTTAAAGCTATTTTAAATTAAGCAAGTATTTTCACTACAATCAGCCTGGTCGACAATTGCAAATCGTGAGTTGGGCGATCTGGTCCTTATTTGCTAAGAAACTTTTAGTGTATCTATAGTATCGATATTATGTCAACAACCATCGCCATCGAACTCTGCGGTTAGGCACCCCAGTGTACATTTCAAGCGTCTATAATAAAAAGCAACATCTGATCGAAGGAAACAAAGACGCAATCCAATTTAGATAACACACTTGAATGCTCTTCTTGGAAGGAAAGTCAGGTATGTATGCACAGATGTGTGTAAAAAGATGTGGGAGGATTACACAAAATATTTAATATTAAAACAGACAGGAGGAATATGGGTTGATGGTACTTTTAATTAAATTTTCTGGCATTTTTTTTTAACATTTTAAATAAATTGAGGCAACCTTAATAATGACATGAAACCAAAGAAGTTTTCTTGTTACTTTGCTTGCTGATTCGTACATTAAATATATTTGGGGTGGCTGATGGGATGGCACAAACGCACTGTAATACGCCCGGGCTTTGTTTTAGCGCAATAAGGTTACTGGCCCGTTGTGTTACGTATCGATTAGCGGTATTTAAGTTGAAACCCAAAGTAAAGCTGCCACGTTCCATACATATGCATAGCGGGGAGGGCGACAGTGACATTGTAACTCAATGCTAGAATCGTAAATCCGCTTTACAGATTTTTGATAGGGCTTAGAATGTCTAGTATGTTATGCCACACCGGCCACTCATAGAGAAGTAACCGCTTCACTAACATTTTATACGATTGTTGAGAGTCTCAACGAACGAAATCGAAAACGGAACGCTTTGCAAACCGAAATTAGTTAGGAAGAGCGAAATTGAAAACGGAACTTTTTGAAAAGTCGAACCCAAAACGAAACCGAGAGCAAAAACTTTGCAAAATCGAAAACGGAACGAAACTGAAATTAATTCTGAAGAACGAAACAGAAAACCATTTAATCAAATGTGCCATCAGTCGTAGACAATAAAACGCTTTTTCTTTCGAAACTATACAGAACGAGACCAAAACCGAAAACGAAACACTGGGCAAAACCGAAAACGAAAAAGGAATTAGTTATGAAGAACGAATAAAAACCGGATATGTACTCGTAACACTTTGTAAGCTCTGAGGTCCCGGAATGAAACTGAAATTAAGTATGAAGAAGTAACAGGAAAAGAGACATCTTTCGAAACCGAACACCCAATGTTATTTTTAATAAGCTGTATTCCTTATTTCTCATGTTTAATTCCCCCGTATCTTTGCAATGATCTTTGTCACTATTACTTGTTTGAAGTATATTAATTAAAACAGAACATGCGACAGACATTTGTTTTGATTATTTGACATTGTGCTGCGTCGTGTCGTTGAAGGCTTCATTATCTCTACATATAACAAAATTGTAGCAGGTCGATGTCTGAACATTGCAGATATTGCAGAAAAATCGAAAGGAGGGATCATTATTAAGCCAATAGAAGCCAAATGAACAGTTTTTAGAATTTTTGTCTGTCTGTCTGTATGTTTGTTCGCGCATCACTCAAAAACTGCTGAATGGAATTGCATGAGACTTTTACCGTTGCATTACTAGACGTTTAACTTTAAATTCAAGAAATCACTTGTTCCTATAGCTCTAATAGTTTCGGAGATATCGATCGATATGTGGGCCAAGGTTACCCAAAATGTGTTTAGTACAATATGGGTATCAAACGAAAGGTGATAATGAGTGATGCAATAAGCGATGTAATTAAGTTCCATATCTTATCTGTTATGAGATATAATGATTTAAATCGGGCTCAGTATAATAAAAGTTCTGAGACGTAGCAACGCGACCGGCTTTACTAGTGAGTAATGAAACCTCTAAAATGTAAGCTGTTAGCTATTATCTTGATTCGCGTGCAAAAAAAAACGTAAAAGGAATGATAAGCTTTTTTGGCTTTGTTGGATACCATTGATTTAACTCATACTTCAAATCTATTTACCTCAAACATGTCGAATATTTACTATTTATGTAAGTCTGCAACCCAGCTCATTCAGCATTATTGCGTTTAAGTATGTGCTTTTCTTTCTGGGTGTATAAGAGGTGAGATATGTTAGGCGCTTAGAACAAATCGTACAAATCACACCTTTGCCGTTCGGACTAGTACCAGAAGGTGCTAGTATCCATACCGTATCTATATTCCGCAATAGACCAGGGCATTTTTGATAAGAAAAACATTAGGTTTTACGAAGATTCAGCCGATAGGGAGCGATTTTCCACTTAAACTAGAAAAGTATTAAACAAAATATCGACACAAATTTGAGTTTCCATTTTTGAAAGTATTAATTTCGCAAAGAAAACGACACATCGGGTTTATATTTAAAATTTTCTAAAGATTTTCTATTAAATAAATTGAATTGAATATGTACAAAAATTTTATGTATACGAGTATATGTGCCAAGTACTCCATATTAGACGAATTTCAAAAACAAAAGGGAAAAGGAAAGTACATTATAGATATTTAAAAAAATTTAACACGGTGGTATGCAAGAAAAGTAATAGAAGCTAAAACCACAGCTTGTAGATTTTTTGTATGTCTGTATGTACTCGTATGTTTGTTTGTTCGCGCTTCAGGAAAAAACCGCTGCAATGAATTAAATGCAGTTTTCACCCATGTATTTCTAGACGTCTAATTTAAAGTTTAGGAGACTTTATTTCATCAATATAAATAAAAGCTACCACGTAACAGTGAACAAAAAAATAGTCATTGTAGCAAAATAAGCCATATTAATTTCTGTCTATCTGCCTTTATGTATATAAGTTTGCACGCTCATCGCAAAAAAACGAATGCAAACAATTTGATGTCTTGCAATATAATTAATAATTATTAATAATTCCCAACCAATAACCCACCATACCGCCCAACCGACACAACAGGGGGCGCATCCGCAAATGCATTTTTCTTTTTTAAATATAGCGCCGAGTCGTTGAGATTATACAAGGCATCCCATGAAATATCTGTTAACGCGAAAAGTAAGAATTGTTATTGAATCACCGATCAACGAATGATAAAATGAAGGATGTTATTGATTTCTGCGTGAAAAACACATTTATTTAACCTTTTAAAATAAAGTGGCATAGTACCTACATAGATTATTAAGATCTGATTGAAATAAAGTTCTATCTTCGTTCAACGTGTAAGATATAAATATCTTTACATCATCAGCGTTTATCAACACTTCGAGAAAAAAAAGTATACTCGACAACTTTAGGCGGACTCGATAAAGTATTCGCTTCTCAAGTCATAATACCATAACCAGTATCCCTTAAAAAAAAGTTCTAACTAACATTTGCAAATTTTGTTTCAGTTGCCGGTTAAAGTAAACTCACTCAAGTAACATCTCTAGTACTCAAGTAATTATGCCATGCCTAGCAAATATCGAAGCTTCCCTTGCGGTATTTTTTTTTATTCCTACCAGAAATGGAAAATGGTTCTTATTACTGACTTTTGAAACTTCCTGTATGTTACATGATTGTGCAGACGTTTTTCATGCAAATATGTAAGTATGTATGGATGTACGTATGTTACGACCACGAAGGGATTACACTCCGTAAACGTCGCAAGGCACACCATTTATTTCGTATGCTCACAAAGATATCCAAAACTGCTTTTAGCAATTTTCCGTTTTCTTTCCTCAGTTACGAATATACTGCCTTTCAGCCCTTTCAAACAAACTATGAATCTGAAACGTTTATTCTTAATAATAACAAAATGTGAATGTCGTTTCCCATCACCGTTTTGGCATTAGCTAAAGGAAATGAGTAGTTAAATCGAGGTGGGAAAGTGGCAGATGACAAGCATTCGAATATTCCACTTCGTATTAAGTAAGACACGAATAGATTTACACTAATTTAGTTTTGCTTTTAAGACCTTTTTTTGGCATCTTGGTGATGTTTTTATGCCCGTAAAGCGTTATTCTTCAACCATTTTTTTGTTGCGATTTTCCAGAATATTGCTCAACCCAAAATATGCTAAAGATTATGTGTGATTTACGTGTTGTTGAATGGATTTGTGTAGAGATTTACAAAACTCAGTGAAGTCTTATATTTGTATTTCCTTAATGTAAATAGTAGTTTGCCCACATTTATTTATTTATTTATATATACACATATGTACGATGAAGTTTAATCAGGGAGTGCCAGCGCTATTGTCCGCTTGTGAAAGCTTTTTTGAGCTTTTTCACATACAGCCTTATTATGGCAGTACAAATGCTCTCGTTGCACATAAAGTAATTTTGCTTGTTCGAATGATTTTTTAGTGGACGTGCAGTAACTACAGGAAGATTTTGCTGATTTTGGCTGACTTTAAGAAAGCTCGCCAGTTATCGTGTGCAGCTTCTTTTAAAATGATGCTACAAGTGGGTTTCGATTCTAACTCTTGCTCAACCGGAACATCTTTAAATATTTAAGAGCCTAATCGATCGTGATTTTCATTCTTACGGAAATCAGAGTACACCAACAATGTTATGTTTCTTTTAGGTTCAATCAATCAGCCAACTATGGGGCTTCAGTATTTCGCACAATACGTTATATAAAACCTTATATGCAAAATTGAGGGGACAGTTAAGCAGTGGTTAGTGCGTTTTCCGGGATTGCGTTTCTTGTGAATTGGAGAGACCACACTTTATTAATTTCCAAGTTTACCTCTGCGGGTTAGCGGGTGAGAATTTGCTTGGTGGGTAGGCCTGTCGTAAGAGGCTACTAAAATTCATATCGACGCCGTTTCCGGTGGGTAGTACGTCATTTCCAAGTGCTCTGCGGCATAGTAGGGCTCGTTATCTCTTCCCTCCATAACTTATGTGAGTTCACGAGGTTGCCATTATTTTCCTTGCAGAATTTCGCAACGGTCTTGAAACTTTCTTTTCTCTAAATAGGCGTCTCTTCCTTCTTCCCCTGACGAGAGTGCTGTGATGGAACCCGCGGTTTGCGAGAGTACGAAACGGGGCCCTGTAGGCAGGACCCTTCTTTTAAGGCTGCTCTTCGCGGCTATTATCATTCAGCCCAAGATTGCTCGGCGAGACTAGTTGCGACGATCGAATAGAGAAATTATCACCTGTCTGTATTATTCACAGCTTCTCTAAAACACACCTTGCTGCATGCATCACCAATACATCTACATTTATATTGAAAAAATATACTTCTATGAACTGTTGCTATTATTAAACAGAATCAGACGAAAAGGTTAATGTGTCAAAGCTAACACTTTTGTAGTAGCATACATGCCATGTGCCATTATGAAGAATGGTTAAAAAAGAGAAAATGAGCACCATCTCCAATGACAATTAATATATTTTACTTTCCCAAGAGCAAACCATAAAGGCACACTCAAAAGCTGGAAAATCCTCAAGCGCACTTTACCCAACTAAGTATGAAGAAAATGGCAGTTTGTAAGCAAGCATAAGCTTCGCTAGCATTAGCGCTTTGATGCGAATGGATTAACAGGTAAGGGTAAAAGTTTATACAAACATCACCTCAACAAACGCTTACCTGCAAACGAACTTTTAAGCCTGCTGGCTTGTTCAGCGTACAACTTTCACTGAATTTTATTTTTTTCCTACCAACACGCAAACAAGTATATTCCACCCTTTAGGTTTAAAGCACGTGCAGACATATGAAAGCAACAACAACATAAAGTACTATATATCGCTGCGAGAATGCTATGCGGCAATGGGATATCCAGCTTAATTACGAGTATATAAAGTTGAATGTAAAATGAAGGACGGTGACAGGACATTAATCTTTTTGTAACCGCATGATCTTTTGCAGTTGGCTTTTTAAATTAAATTTTTCCATTACGCGCTGGTGCTAGAAAAATAGGATAAATGATATTTCTAACATGTTGAAAATGCCATTGATTATCTAGAGCACTTCTCAACCACATTTTTTATTAGCTAGATTTTTGTATGTATTGGTGAGTATTGAAAATTCAAGCCAATAGTGCAAGTGCCAAAGAGAGTTGAGCATGCAAAATATGAGAAACGCCTGCTGTTTTTTATGTAGTTTTGAACTCAGAAATGCTTGCCGGTTTTGATTTTTGAAAGCCCATTTTTCAAAATTTTCTTAAAAAACTGGTGTAGAGGACAGCATGTTTTTCGGCAGTATCTGAAAACCTAGTATTCCCACAATAATGAAAACTCGGTCTATGAGCTTAGAAGAACAAAAAGGGGAGTACAATGAAAAAAATAATCCAATTCTCTTTGTCTAGAGGTCATAGAAAACGTAGAAAGCTTTCCACTTTACTATAAAAAAATTTGACATACTTTCCACATTTTTTACGCTCTCTAGAGTGTGAGAATTACCCTAATATATTAAATGAAGTCAGGTGGGGCGCTTTGTTAGAAGGCCCAAATCGTTTAGACGATTAAACAAACAGCTATTAAGGGCTGTTGATCTATATATGTATGTATGTGTGTGTGTATGTATCAAATGAAAAAAAAATAATAATAATAATTCTTCATAAATATCTACATAATAAAAATAAACACATATATTAAGTTTATAAACAAAGAATAAAATACATATAAATCAAAAGAAAGATGAGGAAAACTTACGTTGCTTCAGTGAATATTTGGTCAACAAAATTTGGTCCGCTAAATGAAAAAAAGAAAATAACAAACAAAAATTAAAAGAATGCGAATTAAACTAACAGGAAAATTAATTTCAAAACAGTTAAAATTAAAGAAACCAGAATAACTGACTAACAAACTAAATTATTAATAATGGCTGCTATAAAGCAGTTAATGATAGACAAATAATACAAAAGGAAGAAATAGAAAGGATATATAGCAAGGTTAGAAGGAAAAAAGGGAGGATGTAAGAAGATATGAAAAATAACAAGAAGATAGAGGTCAAAAGAGTACAACTTTTCAAATGTAGGTCAGCCAGTTTGAGGGCAGAATAGCTTTAATTAATGCCAGGACCCGAAAGTATGTGTTAGTTCCTTCTTCCCTAATAAAATAAGGAAATGGCTGTCCTTGACTGTGCCGATCCTTAC
The DNA here is from genome assembly GCA_949987695.1 of Merzomyia westermanni. Classification (NCBI taxonomy): domain Eukaryota; kingdom Metazoa; phylum Arthropoda; class Insecta; order Diptera; family Tephritidae; genus Merzomyia; species Merzomyia westermanni. The sequence goes on from OX465288.1 coordinate 8,742,771, forward strand.
TCACAATTAGTAAAAACTCTGCAAAACTGATAATTTAAAGATACATATCCCAAACCCCATTTATGGGAACAATAGATTGTATGGGAGCTATATGTTATGTTGGTCCGATCTGGGTGATTTTCAGTGGAAAATTAACCTATCTCAGCAAAAGATTGAAAAACGTCCTATCTGAGAATTTGGTTGAAGAACGCTCCACACCAAAATGCGTCTCAAAAGCACCAGATGAAACGCAAAATTTAACTAATGTTCCCTGAAGTAGGGTGTTCTCCAACTAAATTCTAAAATAGGGTGTTTTTGAAAACTTCTGAGATAAGGTGATATGATATGATCTCACGTAGTGGTTTTAAACATTTACATTTCAGAAAATGCTATAAAATTTATTGAACGCTGTCTGAGGTATATGCTTCTTAAAGCCAGTGGATAATGGTTCTAATAAATTAAGTTAAATAAAGTAAAATAAAATAAATAATGAAATAAAATAAAATAAACATAACTAACAAAATAGAATTAAATGAAATTAATCAATAAAAAAGACGTGAGTAAAAAGTACTCGTGAAGTTTGATGTACAGGGTGTTTTTTTTACAGGTTTGTTTTTCGAATAGAGATAAAACTGGCATTTTGTGGTCAAATCTGGCAACTCTAATGTCATTTATGTTCAGTTTGGTTTGCCATTTCATCGTGAACAGGTTGACAAAAGAACAACGCTTGCAAATCGTGCAAATTTATTTCGAAAATAATGGTTCAGTTCGCGAAGTTTACCGTGAGCTCCGTCCATTTTATGGTCGACATAATCGTCCATCAGAGCAATTAATTCGGTTAACCATGGATCGTTTTCGCACTACGTTTACTCTATGTGATAATACGCATCCGCAGAGACGTCCAACAGTGCGCACCGAAGAAACAATTGCCGCTGTAGAGCAAAGTGTTGAAGAGGACCCGAATGAATCGATTCGCCACCGTGCACAGCAATTGGAGCTTTGTCCATCAACTTTATGGAAGATTTTGCGCAAAGATCTTGGCTTGCGACCTTACAAGATCCAGCTTGTGCAAGAATTAAAGCCGCGAGACCATGCAATGCGTCGTGATTTTGGTGTATGGGCCGAAAATGAGATTGATTTCGATGCTGATTTTCATCGCAAAATTTTGTTCAGTGATGAGGCTCATTTTTGGTTGAATGGCTACGTCAACAAGCAAAATTGCCGCATTTGGAGTGAAGAGAATCCACATGAGACCCTTGAAACGCCATTACATCCACAAAAACTGACTGTTTGGTGTGCTCTATGGGCTGGTGGAGTCATTGGGCCATACTTCTTCCGCAATAATGCTGGAGAGGCAGCTACCGTTAATGGAGACCGGTATAGAGCCATGATAACCGACTATTTTGTTCCCGAATTGGATGGCATGAATGTGGATGAGTTGTGGTTCCAACAAGACGGCGCTACATGCCACACAGCGCACGTCACAATCGATTTATTGAAGGAAACATTCGATGAGCGCATAATTTCGCGGAATGGACCTGTCAATTGGCCACCAAGGTCGTGTGATTTGACACCATTGGATTATTTTCTTTGGGGATATGTGAAGTCACTCGTCTACACCAACAAACCAGAAACGTTAGGCGAATTGGAAGCCAACATTCGTGGCGTTATTGCCGACATACGGCCCCATATGCTCGAAAAAGTGGTTGAAAATTGGACCTGTAGAATTGGCTTTATTCGAGCCAGCCGCGGCGGCCACGTGCCCGAAATCATATTTAAACATTAATGGCATAAAATTATCCTTCCAATAAAGCCCAATTGATGGACCTTTAAACGATTTTCTTGTGTTTTATTTCAATTCAAAGTTCTATACCTCTAAAAAAACACCCTTTATAAACAGGTGTATCATGCACATAAATTTAATTAAACTAGAGATCGCCCAGTGACTGAAATTAAAAAAAAAAAATTTATTTTATTTGAATTATTTGCTGTTCCTTTGGTACGTCCTCTTTCAATTTCTTTCCCTTCTGTTCATTTCATTTAACATATTACAATTTTCATCTTTTCTTTTAATTAATTTCATTCAATTCTATTTTATTATGTTTATTTTATTTTATTTCATTATTTTTTAGTTTATTTTATTTTACTTTAACTATTTAATATAGTTAAGTAAAAAAAATTGTTTTATTTTTTTTAACTTTTATTTAATTATATGTAATTTTATTTTACTTTATTTATTTTAATTTAGTTTAATTTTATTTTACTTAATTTCATTTAAGTTTATTGTTTTTTCAATAATTTTTTTTTGTTTTAATTTATTTTATTTCATTTTGTTCATTTTGTTGTACTTCACTTTATTTTATTTTATTTTAGTTAATTTTTTTATTTTATTTTATCTTGTTTATTTTTTAATTTACTTTATTGTATTGTATTTTATTAAATTTTATTTTATTTTAATTTATTATATTTTATTTTCTTTTGTTTTATTTTATTTGTGTTGTTTTAATTAATTTATTTTATTTAATTTTACTTTATTTTATTTAATATAATTTTATTTTATTTTATTATATTGCATTTTGTTGTACTTCACTTTATTTTATTTTATTTTAGTTAATTTTTTTATTTTATTTTATCTTGTTTATTTTTTAATTTATTTTATTGTATTGTATTTTATTAAATTTTATTTTATTTAAATTTATTATATTTTATTTTCTTTTGTTTTATTTTATTTGTGTTGTTTTAATTAATTTATTTAATTTCATTTTACTTTATTTTATTTAATATAATTTTATTTTATTTCATATAATTTTATTTTATTTTAGTGCATTTTATTTAATTTTTTACCATTTTGCAGGTCGTATTCTAAACTGTGGTTTTCTTGATAATCAGCTGAATGAACAATTTGTAACAATAACTACATAGTCATTAAATGTGATAGCTAAGAAAATGTTGTTCAAAGTCTACTCTTCATATAATTCAACTTAGCTAGAACCCTAGAATTCTATGTTACATAAACCCTAACATAGTTTACCGCTCACCAGTTGTTAGTTATAGAAATACATACTTACTACAATTGTGTAATTTCATTGACAAGCAAATAGCTCAAGCATAATGCAATTTTTGTGTGCAACAACTCACCTGCAAAAGAGAGAAAATATAGTTAATAAAGGAGTTGGTAAAAGTACTGAGTAAAAGTAGTCTATATGTGGACTATGAGTGTAATAATAAGTAGAAAAAAATATGACGTACTTCAAATCCTAAGTAATTCTAGTAAAGATTTTTGTTTATTTTATTACATATGTATGTGTTGCCATTATAAACAAAGCCCAAAAGCTCCTTACCCCAAATTAGGGCTTAGATAAAAAGGAAATCATCAATCGTCATAAGAACATGTAACGCATTAATAGCTAAAAGCTTTAACTCTTTATATCTGTAAAAAATACCCTAAAGTTTTAGCCCCTTTGAACGCTGTTCTAGCGGTCAACAAACAAACAACAGCTGATGTAACACGTTCAAAGCTTGTTCAAAGACCAAATACCAATCAATTTAATAGACACGATTTGTAAGTCAACACATGCAAAAACCAATCCAATTAAATTGAACAGAAGCAGCATCGAACGAATACATGATAAGCGCATATACTGTCGGTGAAACATATGTGCCGTATCAATGTTATATGCGAACAACTGCTGGAAAGTAGTAAAGGATATAAAAGTGGGATTTTTAAATAGGTTTTCATTGGCTGCTTTTAAGTTGAAAATAATCATTGATACAGAGAGTTACATGCAGCTTCTTTAAATTTTGATATAAATGCAAATGGAGCTGGGTGCTTGATTGCCTTCGCTGAATTTCGTTTAAAAATTCCTCACCCAACTTATTCTTTTTGCACTTATTTTTAAAGAAAAACAATTAAAATGTTTAAACAGCAAAAGAGGTTTTGTATTTTTTTAAGAAAATTTAAAAATCCAAAAAAGTCAACTAATGGCCAATTTAAATTCTTTTGTAGGACATACAATTCGACAATAAAGTTACAAAAAAACTTACAAAATACCAAAAAATAATGACAATGAGAAAGGCCAAAAGAACAAAACTTGCGGAATTGGGGGTCTTCTATCCAGATCTATAACTCAAAAACAGACCTGTTAAATTTGATTAGTAATAAGTATACAATTAATTAGACGGATTTTTTAACTGGTAATGAATATTTTAATCGTTTTGCAAGGAAGGAAGTTAGTAATTGATTTCGATTAGAAAAAAAATAATAATAATGGAAAAAAGTTGTTTTGATTCATTTTGATTTTTTTTGATTTTTTTTTTTTTTGACTACTTTGATTATTTTTTATTTTTTTTAGTATTGTTGATGTGTTTATTCATGTGCTTGTACGACAATACTAAAAAAATCAAAAATAATCAAATATCGTTTCGTATAAAAATTCCTCACCCAACTTATTCTTTTTGCACTTATTTTTAAAGAAAAACAATTAAAATGTTTAAACAGCAAAAGGGGTTTTGCATTTTTTTAAGAAAATTTAAAAATCCAAAAAATTCAACTAATGGCCAATTTAAATTCTTTTGTAGGACATACAATTCGACAATAAAGTTACAAAAAAAATTACAAAATACCAAAAAATAATGACAATGAGAAATGCCAAAAGAACAAAACTTGCGGAATTGGGGGTCTTCTATCCAGATCTATAACTCAAAAACAGACCTGTTAAATTTGATTAGTAATAAGTATACAATTAATTAGACGGATTTTTTAACTGGTAATGAATATTTTAATCGTTTTGCAAGGAAGGCAGTTAGTAATTGATTTCGATTAGAAAAAAAAAAATAATAATAATGGAAAAAAGTTGTTTTGATTCATTTTGATTTTTTTTGATTTTTTTTTTGACTACTTTGATTATTTTTTATTTTTTTAGTATTGTTGATGTGTTTATTCATGTGCTTGTACGACAATACTAAAAAAATCAAAAATAATCAAATATCATAAAAAAAAATTTAAAAAAAAAATCTAAAGTAATCAAAAAAACTTTTTTCATTATTTTTGATGTTTTTTAATAATTGTAAAAATCATAATTTTTAATTAATTGGAAAATAATCATTAAAAATTTAAAGCAATGCTAATCAATCATTAAATGGATTCCCAAAAAAATAATCAAACCTATAATCATTGTGAATAGTAATTATTATTTAACAGGTCGGCAGGACTTTTTTGTAATAAATTTCATGCGCTTTAATACACTTAAAAGCACTTATTTTTTTTTTAAAACTAATTTTGCTTCCGAAAATTCAACTTGTGTTAGTGCAGCTTGTATGGAAAATCAAATTTGAAGTCTGAACCTTAGAATTTTTTTTTTTCACAATCTAAAAGAAATTTTAGAAATCCCTAAATAAAATTTAAATTTAAACAGCCTTTATTCATGCCTCAGAAAGTTTTGCCATAAAACCACAGGAGAAAAAGTTTCATCTTGTGGTCTTAAGCTATTACCTACGTATGTATGTACGTATTGTATTACATTAAATATGATGTACATATACATATGTAATTAAAATTGTATATACTTTAGACTGAGCTAAAAAAATTATTTTTTAAGTTATATCGAATTAGCCGTTTTATTTTTTGGTAAGCACTTAGCGACTTAACAACAAAAACAAGGACAGCGATTTCGCACCATCTATAGTTTTCATCATGTTCCCACTTTAGTTGGCTAAGCTTTACTTAAGTTGAATAGTTATCTACTATTTGCTTTGCTCATTAGCAACAAATGGTTGTTTCTATTAACGAATGCAAGTAGCGTCGACAACAGATGATTTCCCTTTCAAGGCCAATAAAAAGCTGCCATTGAGTTCGACTGGAGAAAGTGTGTGTAGGGATCTGGTGTTCATATTTACTTATACATACATAGCTTAGTATTTATTAGCGTGCAAATATATATTTCTGTAAAAAAATCACAAGCTGAATGGCTCGTTCACTTGTTCTTGACAGCTTGTTTGCTGCAATGGAATAAATGCTGCCGACACTCCATAAGATTATGTCATACTACAATTTTTAATACGTTTTTAAGTCAACAGCTGGTTGTGTTCTAGACGATTTGTTTTCACAATAATTTAATCAAGTGTTTTCACTTTTAATTGTTAATAAACTTTTAAGGACCGCAATTAAATTGATGCGAATTTGCGAGAAAATTGATTGAGTAACAGCTGTTGCAGGATAAGTGGATAATACACTGGGCACGTATTGCACCTCTTTACCTTTTCTTTACTTCTACCTATTCCATACCCAGCCGCTTTCCCTATCCATATCTTTATTCATCTCACTAATATCCTCCAAATCCCTTATCTTCAACCAGACCTGCTAAATATTGTTTACTAATCGCAATGATTAGCGGTTTGAATAATTTATTTTCTTGAGAATGCATTTAATGATTGACTAAAATTACTTTCAGTTTTTCATGATTATTTTCCAATTAATTAAAAAAAAAAAATATCAAAAAAATCATACTTTTTTACGATTATTCAAAAAAAATCAAAAAGTTGTTTTGATTATTTTTGATTTTTTCAGTATATTCAGCACATAAATATACACATCAACAGTACTGAATCAAAAATAATAAAAATAAAAGTTTAAAAAATTAAAAGTAATCCAAACAATCTTTTTGATTATTTGTGATTTTTCTTAACTTTTTTTTATTTTTTCTGATCGTAATCAATTAATAGTTGCCTTTTCTTGAAAAAAAAAAACAATTCAAATAATAATTACCAATTAAAAAATCCATATAACTATTTGATTACTAATTACTATACAAATTGAACAGGTCTTTCTTCAACTTTCTATTTCCATCTCTATACAACACCTAGAAATACCTGGAAGCCTCAAACTATGCAATGTAGTGAGCATGAGTTCATTTATTGCCAAAGTTGGAACAAATCTCCATAAATATTTAAAAATGTTGGTTTTAAAATATTTAAAAAAGTGATTCGAAAGCAGTAGAAGATCAAAGTTAATGAAGCAGAGTGAACTTTTAAGCAAAGATTTTAGAAAGCTATATTAAAGCTATTACTTTTGTTGTCTTCATTGGAAAAGTCTACAAATCATTTCAACTGGTAACCTATAAAGAAGTTCTAGGTTCTTTAGCAAAAGCAGGAACATTAAGAGCCGACAGCAAATTTGTAAGTCAAGGTGAAGCTGCTCACTACGAGGCCACTTTTTTTGTAGCATACTTTCAGGCTGATTTGTGATTTAGTAGGTATTACACTTTGTCAATGCAATGTAGTGAAAGAAAACTTAAAGCAGTAACGAAGATTCTTTGGAAAGAAAATGTTAAAAGTTATAATTAAAAGGCCGTAAACAACAAAAATAATGTTCAATACATAAAATTAATTAAAGTGTAAGGGAGAGGGAGTGCAGGGGTGTGTATACGCTTGCGAAGTTGTGCTTGGTAGCAATCAATAGATAGATAGATATATATCAGAGAATTTCATTGGCACTGAAGATCTGTAGTGCCATGATCTCTTTCATAACATCTCTTCCGAGTCGACTTCTCTCAGGAAGTAAAGTATATTTGTATTTCTTCTGTCCATGGTGAGATCAATAATATAGCAATTTTACCTATTTTAGGCCACGCTTGTTGTGCGTTTTGAGAGAATGGGGCGGCCCTCCCTCAACTTATTGAAGTGTTGGCATGCCTCTTTGTTCTTCCTCTCCTTTTATCTCTACTTCTACTCCAACCCATACCAACACAGCTACCTTCTCTACCCTTGCCACTCCATCTCCTTCATTTTATATAGGACTCTTATACCCGAAAACCATTAACTGTTACTGTCCACAACTAAAGACCTATAGATGCAATGAGTAATAAGCTGGATCACACTGGTATTTGTCTGAAGCTCAGGATTAGCAAATCTATCGTTTGCCACTTTAGGGAGTTAGGCGGTTTTGTAATAAATTGATCATATATGGAAAATGTGTACGTACTACATCTGATGAACATATATAATTTCATATGTAACCAAGCAACCTTTGGCATCGGCTGACTACAGCAAACAAGGATACATCTAATGAAATCATTTTGATGGATATGTTTGCATTTTGACTTTCAGTTGAGTAATTGGCGATATTTTACATATGTACATACTATATAATCCATTTCAGGTGTTAGTTGGAAAAATGTTCCTGCATTTAATATCACTTTTTATCAAGTTATATGAGAGTTGCTCATGGCCATGGCATAATTAAGAATAAGCTGGAATCATTAGACAGTATTCTATTTTTATTCTTTTTATTTAATTCTATTTCCTTGCTCTCGTTTCCTTACCCTCTTACTCCTCCCCTTCCTTTCTTTCCTTTCTTTTTAATTTAATTTTATTTATTTTATTTTATTTTTTATTTTTTTTTTATTTTATCTTATTTTGTTTTATTTTATTTTGTTTTATTTTATTTTGTTTTATTTAATTTAATTTAATTTAATTTAATTTAATTTAATTTAATTTAATTTAATTTAATTTAATTTAATTTAATTTCATTTCATTTTATTTCATTTCATTTCATTTTATTTCATTTCATTTCATTTCATTTTATTTTATTTTATTTCATTTTATTTTATTTTGTTTTATTTTATTTTATTTTGTTTTATTTTATTTAATTTCATTTAATTTAATTTAATTTAATTTCATTTTATTTAATTTAATTTAATTTCATTTTATTTCATTTCATTTCATTTTATTTCATTTAATTTCATTTCATTTTATTTTATTTCATTTTATTTTATTTTATTTTATTTTATGTTACTTTATTTTATTTTATTTCATTTTATTTTGTTTTATTTTATTTAATTTCATTTAATTTAATTTAATTTAATTTAATTTCATTTTATTTAATTTAATTTAATTTAATTTAATTTAATTTAATTTCATTTTATTTCATTTCATTTCATTTTATTTCATTTTATTTTATTTTATTTTATTTTATTTTATTTTATTTTATTTTATTTTATTTTATTTTATTTCATTTTATTTCATTTTATTTTATTTTATTTTATTTTGTTTTATTTTATTTTATTTTGTTTTATTTTATTTAATTTCATTTAATTTAATTTAATTTAATTTCATTTTATTTAGTTTAATTTAATTTCATTTTATTTCATTTCATTTCATTTTATTTCATTTAATTTCATTTAATTTCATTTTATTTTATTTCATTTTATTTTATTTTATTTTATTTTATTTTATGTTACTTTATTTTATTTTATTTTATTTCATTTTATTTTGTTTTATTTTATTTAATTTCATTTAATTTAATTTAATTTAATTTAATTTAATTTAATTTAATTTCATTTTATTTCATTTCATTTCATTTTATTTCATTTTATTTTATTTTATTTTATTTTATTTTATTTTATTTCATTTTATTTCATTTTATTTTATTTTATTTTATTTTTATTTTTTGATTTTTTTTACTATATCTTATTTTGTTTTATTTTATTTTGTTATTTTATTTAATTATTTTATTTTATTTTATTTCACACAAATCTAACCACAAAAAATAAAAAACCAATAACCCCTGTGTTGAATATTCTCAGCTCTAATGAGTAATTACGTTGCTTACTTAACATTTCCAATAAAGCAACTCTTAGTACTAAGCCAGCGATCAATATATACCAACAACTCAAGCAAAAATGCATAACATATTTGCTCACACAACAACGGCTCTAAGGGTGTATGGCATTTGAAGTGGTGTCATTTTTAAACTGATTTTTCTATCTTTTAATACATTTTTTTATATTTTTTTTATGAGCAGCACTGCAGCTCGAGCCTACCTAAAGCCCTAAAAGGGGAGAAACTTTTAAACTTGCGCATTTATATTAAAGACATCTCTAATTTATTGATTTATCTTGTAACAAAAATTAATTAAACATGTGCATATCAGCCCAATGCTGTTTTGCATTTACAAATAGCATAAATTGCTTATCGAATGTCATGTTGTTCAACATATTATTCTTGCAGCTGGCACCAATTATGCGTACATAGATGGTTTATCGGGCACATTAGAGACGAGCAATTCAATCAACAGCCGAGCAATCCAATCCAAGACGAGCAATCCAATCAACAGCCATTGTTGCCGTTGAGAGTTTATAGGATATGACAAAACAGGGTCACTAAATTTGTATACATTTTTTTTATATATACTGTTTGTTTAAGCGACATAAGCTGTAGTCATTTCTTTTGTTTATTTTATTTGCATTACATGCAATTCGCAATCAGCTAATGAAATTTTCGAAAGATATAGTTTATGCTTTGCAATCCCAAATCGGGGGTTTTTCACAACGAAAATGAGGAAGCCAATCCCGCGCAATGCCTCAGAGCCAACAGTGCTCGCCCCCAATTAATACATACAAGCAGTAATGCCCCCGCACCCCCTCTTCTATATAGAAAAAGTAAAATAAAATAAATAATTTATTATTCCCAAAACATCGCCCCTATGCAATATTTGCAACGGGGGTTAATACATACAAGATGTAACAGGTGCGGCGCACCCCGTTCTATATAGAAAATCCATCAATATTAACTATAATAATGGTGATATAGAGCAGATTTGTGTGAGCGTAGAGTTTGCTGGTAATAAAACAATAATTTTCCTATTGTCTTATATTCCACCAAGCAGCGACATCACAATCTATCAGAGACATATGGATAATTTGACATCTATCATTGGTAATATTAATATATCTGAGATTGTATACTTAGGAGACTTTAATTTAAGTAATATCTCTTGGTTGAACGATTGCAATGCTCCATCCAATATTAAAACCGATATCGATATGCTAGTTGTAAGCACCCTGTTCTCACATGGTCTTACACAATGCAACTATTATCCTAACAGTAACGGTAGATTCCTAGACCTAATTTTTGCATCCGATGATCTCAGAATGTCATGCCTTGAATGCTCGTCTCCAATTCGGGAAAATAGTCTTCATCACAACGCCTTGATTGTCAAGTTCGAGTACTATAATTTCGATAAGAAACCAGCGGAACCCTCGTTCGCATACAATTATTCCAGGGCTGACACTATAGCCATGAATGAGTTTTTATTAGCTGTAGACTGGTCATTCTTGGGTGCAGCTAATAGCCCAGAAGCCTCTTACGCAAATTTGCGTCAAAAACTCTTATCATCAATCTCAAATTTTGTACCTTTAAAGAGATCGGTTCCGAGTAATAAGCCGCCGTGGTTTAATGCGAAGCTGAGTAGCCTCAAGAACTCTAAAAATAAAGCGTTTAAGAAACATAAAAAGAGCAATGATGAAACTGATCGTCTTATCTATATTAGACTTAAGAAAACATTTGATTGCCTTAATAAGTTTCTTTATAAGAACTATATGCTCAAAATAGAGTCTAACTTGAAATCAAACCCATCCTGTTTTTGGTCTGTCATAAATTCTAAGAGGAAAACTAAGGGTTTTCCGACTAGTATGGAATATGATGGTGAAGTATCCAGCAACACGCAAGGTGCATGCAACCTGTTTGCCAAACTCTTTCAAAAAGTGTATCTAAAATCTACATCCCCACAAGGTTCTGCCCACCTTTCTGCGCCTGCTTTATCTATCTCTTCCTTCGCTATTACGACCGATGATGTGCTTCTGTCAATCTCAAAACTGACAAACAGTACAAAATCTGATACGGAGGGATTCTGTCCTATGTTTTTTAAAATTTGTTCAAATGCTGTGGCGGAGCCCCTGTCACTTCTTTTTCAAGAATGTCTGACCTGTGGAATTTTCTTAGATTCGTGGAAGCTTTGTTCAATTAATCCCATATATAAGTCTGGTGACCGCAACGATGTCTGCAACTATAGACCCATAGTTAAACAAGGAACTCTGGCAAAGATATTCGATGACATAATCCAACGCAAATTATTCGATCACATAGGTAAGGCCATTGTTGACTGCCAGCATGGTTTTTTCCCTGGGAGATCCACTTCTACCAACTTAGCTTTATTGACCAACAGAATTATCGATGCATCTGAGACATATGCGCAACTTGATGTCATTTACACTGACTTCTCGAAAGCATTTGATAAAGTTGATCACAGGATACTACTGCGTAAGCTGGAGATGTATGGAATTGAAGGTAACTTATTGAGGTTTTTCTCTAGTTTCTTATCGAATAGGAGGCTATTTGTTTCAATTGGAGACGTAAAGTCATCCTTATATATCGACGCTTGGTCGGGAATTCCGCATGGAACCCATAGCGGCCCTTTATTATTCCTGATTTTTATCAATGATTTGCGTAATTGTTTCAACTTCGCCAAATGCCTAATGTTTGCAGATGATGTCAAATTGTTCTTAACAGTCCGTAATATTTCCGACTGTGCCAATTTACAATCAGATCTTGATTCTTTTGCTGAATGGTGTATTGACAATAATTTGTTTTTGAATGTAAATAAGTGCTGCGTTGTTTCATATTCGAAAAAGTCAACTACAACTTATTTCAATTACAATTTAAATGCCGAACCTTTAAGTCGTTCATATGAGATTAAAGACCTGGGTGTCATTTTCGACACCAAACTCTCATTCTCTCGTCACATTGACTTTATAGCTTCGAAGGGATTTGCAATGGTTGGATTTATAAGACGTAATTCTGGAGACTTTGAGGATCCAATGACGCTGAAAGCACTTTTTACCGCTTTGGTACGAATTCGTCTGGAATATTGCTCGATAATATGGAATCCATTTTATGAAGGAAGTTCATATAAAATTGAAAGAATTCAGAAATTATTTAGTAGAATCGCTCTAACTACATATGCTTAATTGGCCCAATGGCCTTCCATCCTATGACAGCAGGCGTAAACTACTCGGCCTCCAGGCTTTGTGTGAAAGGAGAACTTGTATCTCACTCATGTTAGCTTATAATGTAATTAATGGTAATGTCAACTGTGCTGAACTGTCAAATCTATTCATCTACTATATCCCTTCGCGCGAGTTACGACATAATAGGTTGTTTATCGAGGTTACTCATAGAACCAATTATGCAATGAATGGACCAGTAGCCAGAGCTGTACAGCTAGCAAATCGATACAGCAACGTTCTTAATTTTAAAAACAGTTTATATAAATTTAAACTGGAATTGCTTTCTATTTTTAATTAGTCTGTATAAAAGCTTGTACTTTTTAGACCGTAATAAATAAATAAAAAAATAAATAAATAATTTAAATAAATAGAATAATTCAATAAATATTACTCAAAGGTTGCCCCCTATGCAACATGTGCTCCGCACCCCCGGTTCTACTCTCTGAACAAATAATAAAATAATATACAATAAATTAACTTAAAGCCATAAAGCTTAGACGCTGTTAAAATCGTTGATTTGTGATATGCTTAAACCCTAAGTGAGACAATTGCGTTCTACAAAAATGCAAATAAATGGAGTTGTAGAAAGGGTTGTATTTCTTTAAAAAAAAGTTGCAGTGGTACATTTACAGATTGAAGAATTCTTTAGCCGCATGCTTCTGTTAAAATGGCATAAAAAAATCTCTCAAAAGGCAGAAAAGATCGCACTTAATTTTGCAAATGTTATTGCAAATTGAGAAAAAAATAAATTTTGAGGCTCGCGTAAAAAACGAAATGGAACATATTGAACTGAAAAAACTACTTGGCGCAAATGTAATTTCTTCCCCAGTATTTTGGGGTATTTATATAATTAAAACTTGAAAAGTTAAGTACTCTCTCAACTGAGAAAGATCACGGACGCTTTTAGAAGGAAAAGATATGACACTTGCAGTAATCCAGAGAAAAGTTTTCTGAACATTTTCGGTCCTTTCCAGGTGGTGGATGATTTTATACGCCTTCCATGTACTCTAGCCTCAAAACGAGAAAATTTCTTTTTATAATTTTTGTTGAGAAATTGAAATGTAATTAATTTATTTCGTGGGAGGTAAAGAAGCTAATTACATTTGCATTTATTTTAAATCACAGCTGACAGCAATGTGCTATTGCGAACAGTTGAAATAGCCTTCATCGAATAAAAATTAATTCGATGAGCTCTTTCGACGACAGTTGAAGATCGAATTTTTCTCATAATAGGGGCCTTGGAACCAAGTGTTTTACTGAGACCAATTTGGAAGGCCAAATGACATTTCAAAGTCGTCTCCAAAAGTAGTGCTTTGCTGTTAAAACAACAACAAGAAAACAATTAAAAGGGAGTAAGAAAATCAGTCTACTTTGAGGCACTAAAAATCGTTCGTAGAAACCCCAAGCCACCCAAATCCACTTCTCTCTACAATTAGTATCATTTAAGTTAAATTCCCAAGAGCATCTGACTAAATAATTTACAACCTTTGTGATACTACTTTTATTCAGAGCTCACACATTTTTCAAACACGCTACAAGTTATTTATTAACAGAAACGTGGTAAGCAGTTATAAGCAGGTTATCAAAAAAAAAATTTTTATAAATACTAAATGTTGTCAGAACCTTCCAAATTTAAAATACATGCAATATGCATGCACAAATACGTCTAACTGTTTGTTTGCTTTGAAGTGCTTGTTTACCTGACTTTAATTCCCCTTAGTTTATCGTTTGTTAAATCTCCGAAGGTCAAAGTTCAGTAGGTTAGCTATGAATAAATTTGCCTACACGTGTCAGATTTTTTGTATTCATTAAATTCGGCTTTTGTGAATTAGTCCTTTGGTGTTGTACTTTTACGAGCTCGCACTGAGCTTCAAGGAAAAAGCAATGAAATTTTATGTAATAATAATGCTCAAATAATTGTACTCTCCATTATGTAAAGCACATCAATCTATTACAGTCATTAACTTAATTACTCGAAAAACCAAAAGCCACGCTGGTTCAAGAAATATAAAAGAACTGGTTAAACAACTGAATGTGGTGTTTATTCCATTTTTCGGCATAAATATTACCTTTGTAACAAAAAAATGTTACAAGGATAACATCACCAAAATGAAATTTCAAACTTCTAGGAACCCTAAAGGGAACCCAGCCGCTGTTGGACTTCAAACTTCCGACTATATCAGCTAGTGATGCTTTTCTCACATGTAGGAAGTCTTAAAACTTCTTACTATGGTGGTTCCGATGGAATCCCTACAATTGTTCTGAAAATTTGTCTTTTAGCAAAGCCTTTGAAAAGTTTCTCACTCGATTCTAATACTAAAACTTGATCGCATGGAATTACCGCCTGCTTTCTTGCGTTGGACATCATCTTACTTAAAGGACAGGTCACAAAAAGTGGTCTTTAGAATTAGTTTATCTGGCCTAATCGATGTTAACTCTGGTGTGCCTCAAGGCAGCCATCTTAGACCTGTTTTGTTTTTGCTGTTCATTAACGACCTTCCTGCTATTCTTAAGCACCGCTAGTCATTAATGTATGCTGCTGATGTTAAACTTTTTATGCCCATAAAAACCGCATAAGACAGGGCATGTATTCAAGAAAATCTAAATAACTTAGTGATATGATGTGATGTGAACTACATGGCACTTAACTTGAAGAAATGCAAATATATGTGTTTTACCAGAAAAACATTACCGGTGGATAGTTACATCATTGGTCGATACCCAACTGAGCAGGTAACTAGCTGCATAGAGTTAGGTGTTACAATGGACCCTTAAATTGATTTCAAGTCTCATATTGAGAACAGTGTTAACGGAGCTAAAGGGGTGTTAGCTTTCATTAAGCGGTGGTCCAAAGAATTCATTGACCCTTATATAACCAAAACACTTTTTACTTCGCTGATATGGCCAATTTTGGAATATGCTTCAATAGTTTGGAACCCGCGTTATCAGATACACTGTTATAAATTAAAATCGGTTCAAAAAAAGTTCTTGGTTTTCGCTTTACGTGACTTCCCATGGCATCCGGTAAGGAATCTTTCTTCCCACTATAGTCGTCTCAAGCTTATTCATCTGCCTACGTTGCACATTCGTCGTAAAATGTTCGGTGTCTTATTTATAGTAAAACGATTAAGAGGGCTGGTGAGTACCATATATTTGCTTAGCGAAATTATTTTTAATATCCCTACTGGCCATCTAGGCATTTCCAGCCGATTTTCCTAAGCACTTGCTGATCAAATTTTGAGTTGCATGGACTTTTTCGTTGCTTGTGCCAGGACTACAATAATACAAAGACAAAGCCAAAGACAAATCCAAAGACAAAGACAAAGATAAAGATAAAAATAAAGATAAAGATAAGGATAAGGATAAAGATAAAAATAAAGATAAAGATATAGATAAAAATAAAGATAATGATAAAGGTCAAGATAAAGATAAAAATAAAGATAAAGATACATGTACAGATACAGATACAGATAAATAAAAAGATAAAGATATATATAAAGACAAAGATAAAGAAAAAGATATAGATAGAGACAAAAACAAAGACAAAGAAAAAGACACAGACAAAGACAAAGATAAAAATAAAGATAAATATAAAGATAAATATAAAGATAAAGATAGCGATAGCGATAGATAAAAATGGAAATAAAGATAAAGATAAAAATAGATATAGATAACGATTAAGATAAAGAAAAAGGAAGGGGAAAGATACAGAAAACAAAATAGACAAAGATAAAAATACCCGGATAAATTTTTTCTCGTAGGTCCAGCAGAGTAAACTAGAAATCGAGGCTAAAAATTTTCCAAACACATCAAACATCTTGAGTTAGTCGTAAAAAAACGGCCCGTATTATTGGTGCACTCATGAGCCTGTAGGTTAGTGTGTATTAATTGATTTTAAATGTTTCGCAGGTGCACAGAAAATACATTTTTTAGAACTGGAATTTTTACTTCAGACGACGAGTCCCGAGAATTCCTGTTGCTCTGGTGAAGTGAAAAGTTAACGAAGCTGCACTATTCACCCAAAAAAGGTTTATTTGTACTTCTGGCAAGAAGGTTAACATGGTTACTCATACGGCCTGACAAATGGATGTAGTAAATCTTCATCGAGCAGTAAACATTAACCCCTATGTAATAATGCCAAGTAATTTATTTTGAAACAAGGTTAAATATATTACATACAATTTTTTTCAATTTTCAGCTCAATGTTATCTGCCAGGTCAATTAAATTAGGTTCTATGACCGTATGACTTTATAATCTTGGGGCAATAACGGTAGCATTTACTTATGAAGAGAATCATTTAAACTCTCGAAACGCAAAAGTAATTTCACTCTTGTGCAGTTATGTAAATTAAATGTTTGTTCTTCTCTTCATTATGCTTTTTTGTTAATGTGATAACATAAAATTATTTTGTACAGAACAACCAAACTACTTATACGTACGTTTTGTTAATTATAAGTCTGGGACAACCTTAGTGAAGCATAAATCTTTTAAATTAGTTCATGGCTGTTGTAGGATATTGCTTTTGAGTAGCATAACCGTACGTACTCGAATCTATATCACTTCCACAACCACAACTTGTTTGAATAATAAATTCGAGTTTTTAGATCATAGATTGAGAAAATGAGATTATAGGTAGGACAATCATAACTCATGACTGTGTGAATATAAACAAAAAATAATTTACTGCACCAACTGCGTTTGTTTCAGATACAAGAGCACTAACTAATATGTCCGACATTGGAGCATTGTTGAAAAGACAAATCAACATACACCTTACGGACATTTATATAGCGTCTCCTTTTAATAAAGGTTTAGCATTTTTAAGCTATTTAATTAATCTTAAAGTCACTCGGAACCAGAAATTTAACTCAATCGAATGTTCTTCTGACTTTTCGGAATCTGTAATATCCATAGTTTGTAACTATATTTCAGACTTTTATGATATTTATTAACTACTAGAAAACGCAGCCACGCTTCGATGCATCTCAGAACTTATAATAGACTGAGTACAATCCTAATCATTATATCTCCGAAACCATTTGATCGACAGCTCCACATATTGATCGATAACTTCGAAATCGAAAGAGTTATCGAAATAAGAGATATCTTAAATTTTAAGTTACACAGCTAGTAATGCAAAGGTGAAAGTTGCATTCAATTCTATTAAGCTGTTTTTGAGTGATACGCGCCCCAATATACGGACAGACAGATACAATTCTAAAAACTGCTTATATGGATTCTATTGGTTCAATAATGATCTCTTCTATCAAAGTTGTATTGAATGCCTGCAATGTATAAGCGGCCGCCGTGGTGTGGCCGTAGTGTTGCTGGCCTAGCACACCGAAGGTCAAGGTTCGATCCCTGGGACAGGTAACATCAAAAGTGGTTTAAAAAAAGTTTTTCAAAACGGGGCTGCCAATCGACAACCTGTTCACCAACTTTATCCATTTAAATTTTTTTTAATATTATCAACTTCCTTATTCCGATCGACTTCTATACATTATATTGTGCTAGATTTTTGTCGATTATATTGCGATGGTTTTTTATCGATTATATTGTAATCAACAAGATTTTTTGTATTTTTTATTCACTACTATTTTTATTTTAATGCATTTTTTAATGATTTTTATCAGACCTGTTAAATTTTATTAGTAATTAGTAATAAATTAATTAGACAGGTTTTTTAATTGGTAATGATTACTTTAATTGTTTTTCAAGAAAAGGTAATTATTAATTGATTACGATTACAAAAAATTAAAATAAATCTAAAATAATCAATAAAAGTTGTTTTGATTCATTTTGATAATTTTTTATTTTTTTAAATTATTTTCGATTTTTTTGAGTATTGTTGATGTGTATATTTATGTGGTTCTACAACAATACTGAAAAAAATCAAAAATAATCAAAAAGTAATCAAAATAAACTTTTTTTGATTTTTTTAATAATCATAAAAATTCATATTTTTTTAAATAATTGGAAAATATCCATTAACAATTTAAAGTAAGTGGTAATCAATCATTAAATGGATTCTCAAGAAAGTAATTTTTTTGGATTATTTTTTAATTAGTTGGAAAATAATCATTTAAAATTGAAAGTAATTTATAATCAATCATTAAATGGATTCTCAATAAAGTAATTAATCAAACCGATTATTACCACGATTAGTAATCAGATCCGATTTTTATCAATTAATAGCAGACACTGCCTTTGAAATATATTTTGAAATGTTTTTCGACTACCCCTTCTCCTCGCTCGGTTCTTCTTCATCCATCTCAATTGACCTGGATATTTTTTTCCGCCCCCCTCCCTCCTCCCCCTTCCTGTCTTATATCACTTTACTTTTACTCTTTCTCCTCTTCCCACTCTAACTCCTTCCTTTACTCCTTTCTTCTATTCGCATTCCTTTATATCTGTATTTTCTGTTTATATCCACCTTCTACTCATTTCCTTCTCTCATTAAATTAATTATTTATATCTGTATTTTCTGTTTATATCCACCTTCTACTCATTTCCTTCTCTCATTCCCTATTCCTCTATGTCAGCACCGCCCATTTTTCTTAAATTGTATAAATCTTGATTAAAACAGTTTAGGTTAGGGTGCTAAGGGCTACGGCAAATTAAATCTTTATATTTTAAATGTCTCGTTTTCAAGAAATTCAGCAAGAAATTTCTCATTTTTGCATCAATTTTTCAATTTTTTTGCCAGTGATTTCCTATGATTTCCAACTGTAAAACATAGCCATTTTGCTAGAAAAATTTCTATTCTTTTCTTTTTATGGCGCGATATACAACAGGTATATCATCATAAGCCTCCTAAGAGATTTTTGCGCCAAGCTTCTCTTCCAATTTGTGGTGTGCCGATTTGAATTTTCCCTACAAATTGGTGGGACCTACAGTTTTTTGCCGACTCCGAACGGCATCTACAAAGGAGACGAATTTTTTCTGAGAAGCCTGTCATGGCAGAAATACACCCGGAGAGTTTGCCAAACCACTGTCGAGGAGCGACCCCGTTTTGAAAAACTTCTTTCAAATCACTTTTGATGTTACCTGTACCAGAGCTCGAACCATGGACCTTCGGTGTGGTAGGCCGGCAACACTACCTCCACACCACGGCGGCCGCTATTATTCCAAAAAAATTACTGTGTCAACAAAATCCCAATTAGGTTTAGTTAACCTCTTTATAAACTTACTAATTACTGAAACATACTAAACATTTTAAAATAAACTCTCTGAAGCAAGACGAACTTTTTGTTGTATGTGAAAATCAGCGGATTGCGCTTTAAATGAAAAATATAAAACCAAGAAAAAGCACTCTAACAAGCCTTGGGTAAATACAAAATCAGACAGGCACTCATTTAAGGTAAAACGGCAGCGGCTTGGAAGTGGAGCAAGCAATTAGCGCTAGCACGCCCCAAAAGGGAAAATAGCAACCGCCGACGAGACCTCAACTAACTACTTTTGACATTGAATGAAGAATTGTTAGCTGGTGCTTGAGCACACATCTACGTGCTAACGCCAATGGACTACAGGAGTAACTTTCTTTGCGTTTCTCGTGGGGATTAACGCCTTATTGGGCAGCCAAAGGGAAAACGAATTTTTTTCACAAAGTCAACAAACAATTAACAAAGTGTCGAAATTTAATTAAACGTACGTAATGAATCAGCGCCGGGAAGTTTATTGTAAATATTTCGGATGGAAAGTGAACAATTGTGTGAGATTGATAAGTCAAAGGTTAACAATTATTTTGTACGCAGTTGACAAGTTAAAGTAACAAATGAAAGGGAGCACAACGTGATGCTACTACATTGAGCCACAGTTATAGAGCATGTACATACATATATCTTAATGTATATACATAAGTCCCTTTCGCTTGCTTCAAACATTTTTACATACAGCTGTGTTCTAAATAATGGTACGGAAATTAAATTGGATATATTATTTTTATTTAAAATATAGCGAATTCCATAACAGAAACCAAATAAAATTTAAAATTTTTATAAAATTTTTGAGTACGCTGTTTATAGCTCATTCAATTTTACCACAATAATGTGCACGTTAGAAGTACCTCAAAATTTTACCTGAATTTTTAGAATTTCTTTTGTCAAGGATGTTGAGTCCATACAAAATTAATTTTTCTTCATGCGTTTTCTGGAAGAAATCATTCAACACTCTTGACGAAAAAAATTCCGAAAATTCAGGGAAGTTTTTGAGTGAGTTCTAATTAAAATTGTTTGGTCTACAAAACTGCGTACTCAACAATTTTCTAGAAATTCTGCCAAAAAATTTTAAGATTTTGATGACCATTTTTTAAAGTTTAATTAGCTTTCCTGAACTTTATGTAAACTCTGGAATTTCTGCTTATGTGATTTCTGTTATGGAATCCCCTCTATTTTAAATGAAAATTATTAAAATCACATCTTCTTCTTATTTCGTCGAACGATATCCATTTTAATTTCACTACTATTATATTGAACACATGCAAATGCACATAAATTTATTGTGGCGATTATTCTCAAGCATGTACCATCCCTAACTCAATAACACTCCTAGCACTAGTTAAACACAGGTGAGATAACGATGGCTACACTTATGCATGCAAGCGTGTAACTAGGAAGAGGAAGAGAGATGGGGCGAGTGTTTGCGAATACGATGCAAAGAGGAGATTCCAATAAATAACACCGACCCTTCCAGAACACGAAAAGCGAATAACCAAGAAAGTTCTCGGTGCGCAGGCAAGTACCCTGTTGGACTATATAAGGCGGTGACCAAGCATTGCAGGTTGTTCAGTTTATTTTCAAGCGTTCAATAGTGAACTACTGTAAAGTTATCAAACTCTTAAAATTGTTTTGCGTTTATTACTAGTAAATAAAACTAGCTATTAGTTACATTATCTGTGCGTGTGTTTATTCGACTTTATAGTGATCGAACCCAGGATTGATAATCAAGGAATCATCGAATTCGTCACATTATATAAAAAATACTATGTCAATATACATATGTGCCCAACCATAGATTATATCACAATATACCAATCAAGTAATCAAGCATTCAAACCACGTACTAAATAACAGTGTTTAAGAAATTGTATTTGATTTTGTTGTTGTCTTACTAACATTTGAATTTTCCATAGAACACAAGATTTGAATTATTCATGAAACAAACAATGAAACAAGTCGCTTCGCATAATGCACCCCTATGGAAGACTGCGGTTGACATTGTTACAACGCTAGACACCTTGAATTTGGTTGTCTAAGGAGCATAAAATCACTCCACATTATAAAGGACAGCATTGAATAATGCATAGACTTTCTCGTTAAAAATATGCAGAATCGAGTATCGACTCTGTCAAGGTTTCATGTTGTGGATAATGATGCAGCGCATATTCGTTACAGGGTGCGGTGTAGGACACCTTTACTTTTCAGATCTTCTAGTTATACGCTTTTTTTCAACTCGTCAGCACTTAGCCACTTATGAATAAAATAACAAAATGCATTTCTTTTGTTGACAAATTTCGAAATTTCTTTAAAAAATCAAATGTGAACTTTTCGGTTGCCACATTGTTTCTGCTTGGTTACTAAACCCAGCTGTATTAGTACATAGGGTTGTGTTGTGTCCATATAACGGCGGTTTTTAACGGTATAAAAAACCGAGAAGGATGAAGAGCCCCATATAGGAAAGTTCTTGGAATGAACCCTGCGGGTAAGGGGTTTAGAATATGCCCGAGGTAGGCATATCGGTCGTGAGAGACGACTAAAATGTGCAAAGGTAATGACGTGCAACTCGATAGTTGATCTACGGATATGATGCCTCTCACCTCTCATTACCCATTTTATCCTTCCTTACGGAAGGAGGGGGACATGACCTAGAAGGTTGCACTGGTCATACCAAATCGCTCATGCGACAGTCGTGCATGTACCGCAAGGGAGTAGGGGTGCGTACTGGGTTCATATCCGGCAAAGGATTGTCACTTTCGACAACACTCTCCAAAACCTTCGGGGTGTGTTTTTGTCGTTACAAACACACAACAACATGTCCGTCTGTCTGTCCGTCCTTCCTGGGACACGATAACTTGGGTAAAAATTGAGGTATTTGATTAAATTTTGCGCACAGGTTATTTTCCGGCCAAGGTAGTTTGCTATTTAAAATAGGTGAAATCGAACAATAATTATGCCCCTTTTTCGATAACGAAAATTTCAAAATGAGCTAACATAATGAGATTTGGTAGCTTTATTGAATTGATCATTGTATTGACGATTTTACCAAATTTTTTAAAAACAGGCGTGGCACCGTCCACATATGAATGAACAAAATATCCAATTTCGGCTGTTAATAACTTCAGAACCTTCTGGGTACCTATGCCGAGCATTTCGAAAAACACATAAATTTATGTATTTAAGTATCTGATTTAGCTTAATAAGAAAATTTAGCTAAACAGAATGAGCCTGGGATCGCCCATATGGTAGTAGAAAAAGTTTACAACTTCTACTTTACCACGACCACTTTTACGCAGCTGGGTATTTAATGTTCGGTTCCACCCGAAGTTAGACTTCCTTATTTTTTTTTTTCAATTCAACATTTTTTTACGAGAGCAGAAAAGTTTTTATCTAGCATCGAAAGCACAAATAAAATACGGCCACAATTACAATTCATCTACACTTTAAATTTATTTAAGAGACAGCGTCCTAAGCACAAAGCCATTTTTTCGTTTTCGAAGTTACATTTCGAACAAATGTTTGCTGAACTAATAAAATTCAGAAAGCTAAGCTCGAAAATGACTACACATTTAAATTATATGATTAATCAGATTATGATAACACAGTTTTCGAAATAATAAAAGTATTTAGATTATGATTAACTAAAATGTGATTAATCGGGAATTTAATAGTTTTGATTAATCGATAATGATTATTGTCCAATTAATTAAAAAAGTTGGCATGTTCTATTAATCCACTTGTCACTACGTTAGATTTGAAACAGCAAACCAAAAGAGATTCCGTAAACAAAATGGAAAGTTCCGTTACATTTTCTTTGCTTTCTTCGCACATCCCCACCTAATTTTCGATATAGAAAATTTATAACATAAGATAACTCATTGAATAATGCAGCTAAAATGGTAAAATTTCCTACATATAGAGATTTATTGGGTTGGCCATTCTATTCAGGATTTTGCAAATTTTGGAAAATTGGCGTGGCACCGCCTACATAGTATGAGAGCACAAATTTTACAGTTTCAACTGCTAATAACTGTTTTGGAGAGTACAGTGAGCGAAATTGTATTTTTTTTTTAATTTAACAAGCTTTTAGTGCGATATTTTTTATATTTAAAACTTTTTGTTTAACATACTTGTTATTAAAATTGCATCCTCAAAATAGCCCTGTTATTTAAAAACTTGACGCGAGGTCGCCCCTCGGCAGTGGTTTGGCAAAATCTCAGAGTGTATTTCTGCTATGCAAGGCTTTTCAGCAAAACTTCTGTAGGTCGCGACAATTTGTAGGA
The DNA here is from genome assembly GCA_949987695.1 of Merzomyia westermanni. Taxonomy (NCBI): domain Eukaryota; kingdom Metazoa; phylum Arthropoda; class Insecta; order Diptera; family Tephritidae; genus Merzomyia; species Merzomyia westermanni. The sequence continues at coordinate 8,767,090 of OX465288.1, forward strand.
AAAAAGCAGTACACCCCAAATTGTTAGAGAAGCTCGGCCTTGTTCTTCAGGGAAGTATATTTTTTTACTTTTTTTAATTGGTTGCTCGACAAGTTCCATTTTTCTAGGTACCGGCAATTCGTAAGCTCAAATCATTCAAGTCATGATATTGTACTTATACTTTCAGTAGCTTAAGGCTATGGTTCTTAAATCGTGTATACAGAATATAAAAAAGTCTGTAGGCATGGGTGAGACTGCGCTGCGCTATCCAATCGCGCCCGGAAGTGCTGAAAACGTCAAATCATTGTCAAACCCAACAAATAGATCTTGACCTATCAATCATCATAAAGTTGCAACAGTAATTTAATGTGAAAGAGCATCCTATCGGATCACTAATCTAATAAAGCAATGTTATCAACTTGATTGTCTATTGCAGATGTCAAAAATTATTTTATTCGGGAAAATGTTGAGGTCGTTCTCTCACGCTGATACTTCGGTGCGCTACGTATTTTGTGCTATGAATTCAAAGAACAAATCAAAAAAATTGTGTGGCACCATTTAAGTTCAATGAATTGCTAAAAAATGGAAAGCAGCTATTTTGCACCAAAAGTCTTAATAACTTTTCACTACACAAGGGATGCTGGCAAGCACGCAAGCAACAAAAGGGAAACAAAGTTTTTACGCAGCATTCATTACAACTGCGATGTTGAAAATTTATGGCAATGGAACGAGGTCAACAGCGCACAGCGTAGACTCGCCACAAATATGCGGCAAAGGATGAGAAAAAGATGGCTGCTGACGGTGCCAAAATGCCAACGCTGGTAAGCAGCGAAAGGGAATGAAATGCATATGGCGGCGAAAAACGCGAACGTTGCCAAAGTTTTGCAGCATTTTTGGGTTTTTTTGTATTTTACGCAGTTTATTGTAATATTGTCAGTTAGTGCAGTACAAGTAATTGGATATAGCATTTATAGTAAATTAACCACAGGCCAATAAAGTTCATTCTTATTTTGTATGTATGTAGGATGTGAATTCATTTATTTGATTATTAAAAGTACATTTGGTATTACATTTATAAGTTGATGAATTAAATGAAATATTTGATGGATGATTAAATTGTATACTGGCGAGTTACTTCGTTGAAATTCGTACGTGAACTGACTTGTCGTCTTTTCGGTTTTTACTCGTTCGTTTATTTTAGGTTTGAAAGTCAGGGTTGTATTTGTACATCTGGGTTGTGTTTTTACGTCTGGGTTGTTAGTCACTATCAGGGTTGTATGTCACCGTAAGTACGTCCACTTCTGGTACGTGCCTTATCCGTTCCTACAATCGGCCGTCCTGACATTCGTTCGTCCCTGAACGAAGCTTGCCATTTTTTCATAAATTCCGCTACTGTCGTCGTCCGGTTTGGCCCTTCATGCTCGCCTACCTTTTCGACATCATATCGACCGTGATTTAATTTGCGGACAACTTTATAAGGACCTAGGAATTTTTTCTTAATCTTCAGAGCGGGACCGTACTGTGTTCGCTTTATAGCTACTAGTTCGTTTTCTTCATACGTTTGTTCGGCTTTTCGCTTAGCATTAAAACTTTTCCGATTCTCTTCTTGAATTGCCTGAATGCTATCTCTTGCTGTTTCCCTAATACGTTCGCGCCCTGTCTCCAATTCTTTTATTGCGTCATCCACAATAAACTCATTTAAATCTATATCCTTTGTTAAACGCATATTAAGCCCTGTCAAAAGTTTAAATGGGGATACTTTCGTGCTACGACTGGGATAATTATTTAAAAACTGCTGTACATTCCCAACGTTTTTGTACCATTGGTCCGGATTGTTCAAAGACAGTTTCGTCAACATTGGGATTACGGTTCGGTGGATACGCTCCACTTGACCGTTACCCCTCGGAACTCCTGTCGCTATATAGAGATGTTGTATCCCTTGCTCACTACAGTAGTCTTTAAAAGCTTGTGAAGTAAACGCTGCACCTCTGTCAGTTACAATTCGTTTTGGGTTTCCAAAACCGACGGCTAGTTTGCTCAACCTGTCAACTACTGCTGATGCTCCCGTATCTTTTGTTGGGTATAACCAAACAAACTTAGAGAATGCATCTACGACTGCTAAAATATGGTTATAACATTTTGTTGTAACTGTCAGAGGTCCTAAGTGGTCTAAATGGTACGTGCACAACGGTTGGTCATCTTTGGGAATTGGTGTGAGAAACCCCTCCTTCTTACCCATTTTTGCATTTGCCACAATACACTCTACGCAACTGGTTACAATCTTGGCTACCTTTTGACTAAGCTGTGGAATATAGTACGACCTTTCTATTAACTCCTGCGTTTTCCGCGCAGCACAATGGCCCTGCCTATGCACGGTTTTTACTATATCCTCTTCCATCTGACAAGGCACAACCACAAGTTCCTTGGAAGGATCTTTGCATAAAATGCCATGGGATATATAAAAATCTTCATAGGGCCCCTTTTCTAGAATGGTCCTAACAGCTTTTATCCAATCATCGTTCAACTGAGATTGCAACAACCGATGCCTTAAGGTATCTTCCATCTGTAGGCAATGCATTCTGCTTAAGGCATCTACATGCCTCATCTGAGTTCCAGATCTGTGCACAATTTGATAGTCAAATTCCTGTAAGAAAATCGCCCATCTTGCAATACGAGGCGGCACGTCTTCTTTGCGCATCGTAAGTGCGAAAGCGTTACAGTCGGTAACGATGGTAAATTTTACACCTTTTAAATAAATTCGCCACTTTTTAAGAGCAGCAATGACTGCTAAAACCTCCAATTCATATGAACTGTAGTTCTCTTCTGCGTGACTTGTCTTTCTACTTAAAAACTGAACGGGATGAAAATTTTGGTCTTCACTCCATTTTTGCATGAAGATCGCCCCATAACCAAATTTTGATGCATCCGTGTGAATCTCTGTATTTGCGTTAGGGTTATATAACCGAAGAACCGGTGAAGTGGTTAAAATGTCTGTTAAATTTTTGAAAGAAGCTCCTTGCTCTTCCCCTATTATAAAAATACTCTCTTTTTTTAACAAGTCAGATAAAGGCTTTGCTAAAATTGCATACTTGTTTATGAACCGCCTAAAGTATGACGTTAGCCCAAGGAAACGTTCGACAGTTTTCTTATCTCTCGGCATTGGGTAGGACTCAATCGCTTGGATCTTCTCTTCAGATGGCCTAATTGTACCTGCCTCAATGATGTAACCCAGAAAGTTAACTCTTTTTTCTAAAAATTGGCATTTCTTCCATTTGATACGAACATCGTACCGCGACCCTACTTCTGAAACGCGTTTCAACTTTAGCAAACCTTCATCAACATCTTGCGATGGAATGATGATGTCATCCATGTACATCGCAATAGTCCCATCTTGTATTAGTTCTCTGAACACAAAGCTTACAAACCTACAGAAAACCGCCGGCGAGTTGCATATACCAAACGGAACGTATTTAAACTCGTATTGCCCGTCGGGTGTCACAAAAGATGTGTACTTCCTTGAATCTTTGGCTACTGGAACATGGAAGAACCCATCTTCCAAGTCCAATGTTGTGAAAACCTTACCTCTTTGCAACCTGTCCAGCACGTCATCGATGCGCGCCATAGGAAAATTATCTCGGATAATTTTTTTGTTTAACAATCGGTAATCACAACACAATCTTTTTGACCCGTCTTTTTTGCCTACTATTACGATGGGAGATGCGTAGTTTGAAAAGCTTGGTTGGATAATATCTGCTTTCAACCATTCTTCAATTTGTTGGTTCACAAACTTTTTATCATCCAAGGCTAATCTACGTGGATGCTGAAATACAGGTACTTCATCACTCAAAAGTATCTTCATTTCAGTTTGACATTTTTCCATATGTTGAGGCTTGTAACTTTGTACCAACTCTTGGACAACGGTGTTTTCGCTGTAGACTCCTGCAGTCATACATAACTTTTCAAACTCTTCTAATAATTCCATCTTTTTCCCCTCACTACTTTCTCCTGATTCTGATACCGTACTAATCCTCTTCTCGAATTTTGTACCCTCTGGCTTTACCCTAATATTCACTTTATCGAGTACCGATGTACCTATAAATACTGAATACGGAATCGCGTTTTCACTGGTAATGTGAAATTTTTGTAAGAACTTCAAGCCATCTACTTCAAGCTCTGTGACGAAACTACCACACGTCGAAAACTCTTTTGCACAAGCGCCGTACAAGGTTCGCTTGTCGTCGGTAACCTCACCGCTGAAATTAATTTTGTTGAACACATCACGCCGGATTAAGCATAAACAACACCCTGTATCGACTAAAGCATCAGTTTCCAACCCACCTACCTTTACAATTTTCACTGGCAACTGTATTTTTTCCTTTTCCATGTTTACAACATTAATTTTGTCAGACTCTTTTTTAACTTTCACGTTTTCAGTACCCTTACACTCAAAAGACTTGTGTCCAATACCATTGCACTTAAAGCATTTAGTTTGTTGACTGGTGCAGTCACGAATGAGATGTGTGCTACTTCCACATCTAAAACATGGCTTTGACACCTTTTGCGCACTAGAGGTACTTGCTGAACTCTGTATTGGCTTAGAGATTTGATTACTTGTTTTGCCATGGATTTTCTCATATATTTTAATTTTTTCTTTGAGCTCACCAACAGTCTTTGCCTCATACAAAACCGCTTTGTTTGGTCTGGTGTCTACTATGCCCTCTATAAAGTATGATATCAAACTTTCAGTGTCAATATTTATTGGTTTACCAATTTCAGTAAGTACATACAAATACTCACGAAACGTTTCGCTTGCTTTCTTTTTACGGTTTCTTAATTTGCTATGTACTTCAGATGAACAAAATTTTTTCCCAAATTCCTCGATAAGTGCATCTTTTAATAATTCCCAACTAACTAAACCTCGCTGACTTCTAATGAATAATTTCGCTGCCCCTCTTAGCAACTGTTTTCCATATATAAATTTCTGCACACTATTCCACCCTACTACCAAGGCATTCTCTTCAAATTCGTTTATCCATAGCTGTACATCAACGTTATCATCACCATTGAATTGAGTTAGACTTTCTTGTATGTCCTTAAACGTAAACATTGACCTACCAGCCGGAGCGACGGCGGCAGCGGAATTTGTTCCTGGCGCGTCTTCATAAGAGCTAACCGATCCGTCATTGTCATCGTCGTTATTCGTCTCGTGTCCATAGTGTACCAATAATCTTTGCTGTAGCTCCGCTTTACGTCCCACAGTAGATTGCTCAAGTTCGCGCAGTGCTTGCTGCAACTCCTTTAAATTAAACGTCAGTATTGTCTGTCTGTCCATTTTCACTCTACGCCTTTGTAGTATTTAAAGTAGAAATTATGTTATGAGTGAAATTGTATGTTTACCAGTAAGAAAAAATATCCAAATAATAAAATAAAAGATCAATTAAACAAACTACTTCAAATGAAATACATAAGTGTGTATGAATATATGTAAGTTCTTTTCTTCGCTTTGTTGTGATATTGATTTCCACTTATCTGTTGTCTGGCCTTTGCTTCAATTTATTCAATGTTTCGTATCGCTTTGTTTACTTCTTTTACTTCAATTTGACTTTGTTTTATTATTGGTTTCTCCTTTACTTCATTTGATGTTGCCCAACTTTGATTTGTTTCTGCTTGTGTCCATATTTCTATTTTCTCGCTACTTCTGCTGCTACGTTTTCTCCGCTCTGCTTTATTTCTGATGTTTTTTACTATTGACTTTGCTTAGCTTTGTTTTGATGTTGATTTCTTTACTTTATTTGATGATGCACAACTTCGCATCGTTTTATTGTGTTGCTGCTTGTGTTTGCATTTTCTCTGCTCTGCTTTCTCTGATGTCTTCTTCTACACTGCTTGACAACTCTTGCGTTCTCTTTTGTTCGGTGTCGTTATATTGGTTCTGCTTCTATACGAATTCGCTATTTTCGTGCCAACGATTTGTCTACTCCAATTGTATTCGTCGCGTTTTGAACGTTACGCAGTTTAAAATTTTATTTGGCTTCGTTGCCACTTTTCACGAGCGCTTGATGACGCTTGCTGACTTTTGCAAATTGTATGCTGCGATCGACTGCACAGCGTTTGGCGACGCTTTTGTGTCTTTCGGTGTTGAAAATTTATATAGCGCTTGGAGACGCTTGTTTCCTTATGAGCTTTTTCACGTACATATGAAGCCTGCACAAATATTTTACTGCGTTTGATGACGCTTATTAATTCTTTTGCGCTTGAAGACGTTCACAATTTCAACTTTCAGCGTTTGACGACGCTCATACAGCACAATACACGTTTTATGGCACGATCCCGGTTGAGCCCCCAATTTGTAGGATGTGAATTCATTTATTTGATTATTAAAAGTACATTTGGTATTACATTTATAAGTTGATGAATTAAATGAAATATTTGATGGATGATTAAATTGTATACTGGCGAGTTACTTCGTTGAAATTCGTACGTGAACTGACTTGTCGTCTTTTCGGTTTTTACTCGTTCGTTTATTTTAGGTTTGAAAGTCAGGGTTGTATTTGTACATCTGGGTTGTGTTTTTACGTCTGGGTTGTTAGTCACTATCAGGGTTGTATGTCACCGTAAGTACGTCCACTTCTGGTACGTGCCTTATCCGTTCCTACATGTATGCGCTGTGTGTGGCTACATGCATATGGCAACACCATAAATGTGGTTTATTTATGACGTCCATATGGAACGCTGTGCGAAATATGTCATTTTTTAATTGGTTTGCCTGACGCTTGGGGATAGCGCGCCATATAAAAAAAGGAAAAAAGCTAATGACGGAAACAAGAGCAAGTTTATGCAACCATTGGAAGTTATCCAATTATGTAATAAAGCTAAGAAGAAAAAACTTCGACAGTGAAATAATTTATGATGACAGAGCTAAAAACCAACTTTATTATGCAATTGAGCTCGAAAATTGGTAAATTGCTCTATTGTTTAATTCATTTATGAGCTCATTAAGCAATTGAAACTAAATTTTGGTTTCATATCAAAAAGACAAAATAAAAAGCTTACTTGATTTATACTTAATTCGTGGTAACTTTAAGAAGTAGATCAATGCTTAGAAACTAGTTTTCAAAAATAATCAGAAAGGACGTTTGAAAGGATAATAGTTTGCAATTACATTATTCAATACAATGTATCTCATATGTAGTTTCTGAGGAATGCAACAGGAAAGTAAACAGCAAGTTTAATTCTTCTAGAACGGAAACCTACACCCTCGCCGTTGGAAGCTGCTTCATTTATTCCACCGTAACCGTTTAGACCCGTTTAGTTCTTAAAATCCGAAACCTTAATTCTAACCGTTTTGAACAGCTTCGTTTTTAAAAACCTAAACCATAACCGTTTAAAACCGTATCGTTTATCCAAACCAAAACTTAAGCCATAACTACTATAACCGCAGCCACAATGGTTCAATACTTCAAAACCCGAAAAGAAACCTTAACCGTTTCAAACATATACGTTTTTCAAACCGAAACCTAAACCCTAACCTTTTTAAACCGTATCGTTTATCTAAACCGAAACCTAAACCCTAACTACTATAACCGCAGCCACAATGGTTCAATACTTCAAAACCCGAAAAGAAACCTTAACCGTTTCAAACATATACGTTTTTCAAAACGGAAACCTAAACCCTAACCATTTAAAACCGTTTAGTTTTTCAAAGCCAAAACTTAAACCATAACCTTTTAAACCCCTAACCGTTTAAAACCGTTTTTCAAAGCCAAAACTTAAACCATAACCTTTTAAACAACTAACCGTTTAAAACCGTTTAGTTTTTCAAAACTGAAACGTACACCCCAACTACTGTAACCGTAAGCACAAGTGTTCAATATTTCAAAAGCCGAAAATAAACCTTAACCGTTTCAAGCAACTACGTTTTGAAAATACAAAACCTCAACCGTTTGCAACCGTTTCATTTTTCAAACTCTACACCAAAACCGTAACCGTTTGAAACCATTACATTTTTTAAATGCGAACCCGGAAGCGTTTGAAAACGTTTCGTTTCTCGATTTTCAAATTCGAAACCTGAAACAGAACCATTTCAAACCGTGCGACAACAACAAATAGACAACTCTTATAACTGTAGCTCCATCACAATGTGAGTTTGTTGAGCACATTAAAGATGTGCGAGCTTTAAGAGCAGTCCCTCGTATCTAAGCAAGACTATAATTAAAGCGATACATTTTCAAGGCTTATTCATTATCCATTAAGGTAAAGAAGACTGAGTGTCTAGCAAAAATGTCTGCTTCTTGTCCTCATAAGAAGAAACCTGTTGTTATACTTATTGTGGAAGTAAATTTAAACGAACCAGTTAATTTCCCCATTAATCATATTTAATTAATCAGAAATTTGAATTGGGACTTTTGAATTAGAATTACCATTACAAATCTTTTAATTAAGTGCTTGTTTAAACAGGCAATGGTTAGTTCAATTGTTTTTAGAAAAAGCCATGATTAATTGATTACCATTAATAACAATCCAAAAGGATCACAAAAGTTCCAAGTCATTGTTGTTTTTGAACATGTGGTAATAAAATAATAAAGAGATTGAAAATAATCAATACTTTTGTAGGATTTCTTATTATTTAATTGGAAAGTAAATACTAAAATCGGAAAATAATCATTATATGGTTTCGCAAAAATAATTAATTAAACTGGCAATCATTAAAATTAATAATCATTGTTTAAAATGTCAAATTTTTTAATATGTATGTATGAGTGTTATAAAAAAATGTATTTTCTTCGGCAGAAATAAAGGAAATAACTTAGATTTCAATTAATTTTTAGTAAACTGAGCAGAATCCGATTAACTACTATTTTTAATTAATCGGAGAATTTTTCAATAACAAGTTGTTTTACCAAATCATTTTATTTTCGACTTATTAACTACAGTCATTGATGGTAGAAAAATTGGTATTGCAATAATTTAAAAAACAATAAAAAAAAAAAAAAAATTTTTTTTTAATTTTTTAAAAATTTTAAATAATAATAAAAAAGTGATGCAATCATTGACTGTTAAACAAAATTAAAACCTTTTGCAACGTCGCCCATATCTATATTTATTAAGTGCGCATAACTGGCAATAAAGTCGAAATGCAAACAATTTATGCAAAATTATTAAAGATTGAAAATGAAAACCACAAAACAAGGGATGATTAATGAGCGTTAGCTAAATAAAACGAAATATGCAAATGACATTTTCAGCCAATCTTCCTTCCAACCCATTGCATTGTATATCCGGCACTGCTTACACTTCCAACGATATCTTATATTTCCTGCTACAAAATATTTCTTTATAACCTTTTTCAACGCTGGAGGACATGCAAAGTTTTCATTTTTGGTGACAAAAAACATTGTCATGCAGAAAAGCAAGCACATAAAAAATGTAAATTCAAAGATAAGAGCGATTGTGTACTTATTTCTGTATAACAAATATTGACAATAATATAATTTTTGCATTGCTGTATGTGATGAAGGCAAATAAAAATGACACCAAATGAATTTCAAATGTCTACAAAGCAACCGGTAGATGGAAATAAAATTTGAGTTCGGAAGCGAAATGCGCATGCATACAGTTGTGTTCAATATAATAGTAGTGAAATTAAATTGGATGTCTTCCGCAGAAATAAAAAAAAAGCTGTGTTTTCAATAAATTATATGTAAAGTATAGCAAATTCCATAACAGAAACCACATAAAAAGAGGTTTCACAGTTTACACAAAGTTCAGAAAAGTTAATTAAACTTTTAAGAACTTACAACAAAATTTCAATATTTTTAGGCAGAATTTTGAGAAAATTTTTGAGTACGCAGTTTATAGCTCATTCAATTTTAGCATAATAATGTGCAAGTTAGAAGTACCTCGAAATTTCTCCTGAAATTTTAGATTTTGTTTATCAAGGATTGTTGGGTATTTTTTTCCATATAAAATTAATTTTGGTTCATGCGTTATATGGAAGAAATCACTTAACACCATTGACGCAAAAAATTCAGAAATTTCAGGGAAATTCTTGAGCGAGTTCTAATTTGCACAATGCGATACTAAAATTGTTTGGTCTACAAAGATGCGTACGCAAGAATGCCAAAAAGTTTGAAGATTTTGATGACCATTCTTTTATGTTTCATTAACTCTCCTGAACTTTGTGTGAACTTCGAAATTTCTTTTTATGTGGTTTCTGTTATTTTAAATCAAAATGATTAAAATCACAGCTTTTTCTCATTTCATCGAACGATATGAATTTTAATTTCACTGCTATTATATTGAACACAGCTGTACATACAAGAGAAATATTAGGTAACGTGGAATTGGTAAAAAGAAAAACTTCCACCAAAGAAAATAAAGCGAAAAAATTTTTAATTTAAATAGCGTCTAAAAATTAAGTAAAAGAAAAAATTCAATGAGCGAGCGGAAAGTACAATGATATAACACGGATATGGAAAGTATGCTGCATAAATTAAGAAAAAATTTTGGTTATTTGCGCAAGGAAGTGGCGTACGATTGACGTTGGAAAAATTTTATGATAGTAACTTCTAGAAAAGATTTGCTTTGAAAAGTCATGAGGATTTTCCATTGAAACAAGTCCTTTGAGTACATGAAAATATTTGATTAAATAAATTTAAATGAAATAAATTCTTAACGATCGGTTGTCCAATGTACAAATTGAAAAATTTTGATTTTATATAAAATTCTTAAAGCTAAGAAAACTATTTTTCACTTGTTTTTGTAAAATTTTATGTTAGAGTGGTATAGGTGTAGTTGGACAAAAAACTTGTATCGAATTGCAAAGAAATCGCGTGAAAAAAGCCATTGGCTAAATAGAAGACCGCCTAGTGTCGGTGTTTTCATTTATAAGTATGTAATCTTCTGAGTCTGTTCATTCGACATGTGAAAAAGTATTTTCTGCTATGCGGCAACTATTCACATTCTGAACCAGACCTGTTAAATAGTAGATTAATTATTTTCTTAAAAATCAATTTAATGATTGATTACCATTACTTTCAATTTTTGATGATTATTCTCCAATTAAAAAAATAATCAAAATAAATTATGACTTTTTACAATTATTAAAAAAAAATCAAAAAAAAGAAAATATCATTATATTAATATATTAATTGTTAAAATTTTATAAATTTTTTTTTTATATTTGATTTTTTTCAGTATTGTTGTGCTTCTGTAAATATACACATCAACAATACCAAAAAAAATCAAAAATAATCAAAAGTAAGCAAAACAACTTTTTTTTGATTATTAATGTTTTTTTTTAGTGATGTTGATGTGTATATTTATATATATATATCTACAATAATACTGAAAAAAATCAAAAATCAAATTTTAATAATTAATATATTAATATAATAATTATTTCTGACTTTTTTTTGATTATTAATGTTTTTTTTGGATAAGTTTTTTTTTGATTTTTTTTTAATCGTAACCAGTTAGTAATCAAAATAATCATCACCAATTAAAAAAGCCGTCTAATTAATTGATTACTATTTACTAATCAAATTTAACAGGTATGTTCTGAACATAAGTCGGGTATCACTAGCTTAACGGCCTAGGCTGGAAACACCAAGGGAAGCCAAATTATCCTTCACCTGTTTTTATACCTTTCATGAACATAAAATGGTATTATAACTTTGGTCCGATATTTGTAAGTATGAGAAGAAGAAGAAATAAACGAACCAAGAAGTATACCGTAATTACACTATGATTTCTATGTTTTCTATGTAGAATTTTTTTCTGATTCCAAATATGTAGCCCTTTATTTTAAAAGTAGAAGAGTTTTCGAGATATTTTGAAATGTTTGTTTTTGAGCTAAGAAAAAAAGTGGGATTACTAATCTGTCAGTATTTCCGCCCTTATCGTCTAGATTTTTCTGTTATTTTATTTAATTTTGAGAGGATGAAACCCGATTTCCACCAAAGCAAAAATAATTAAAATCGACGTTAAAGTACTCCGCCAGCGAACAGAAATTGTTTTTTTTTATTTAAATTTTTTTCTACGAAATATTAAATAACCTCCTGGTTTTACACTGTGAGTCAATAGATTATCTCTTAGGCAGTTTTCGAATTATAATCAGCAGAAAAGTGACAATGTTAAAAAAGATTTTGTAAGCGAACCGATATTCATTTTTTCATTTCAGATCTTGGAAATTTTGGACCACTACAGTTGACGTAGGATGAAAAGAATTACCCAAAAATTAAACACAAGAAAAATTTTAGTTTTTTTTAACCTTAAAAAAAATGCGGCTACTTTCAGAATTTTTTTTCGTAGAGGGCGAGTGATTTCTTCCATACAAGGCATAAACAAAAATTAATTTCGTATGTAAAAAATACAAAACTTGACAAAAAAAAAAATTCTAGAATTCCAGGGTCAATTTTGAGGTACTTCTAACTTGCACATTATTGTGCTACAATTGTAAAATGAGCTATACAACTGCGTACTCAAAAATTTTCTCAAAAATTCTGCCCAAAAATATTGAGGATTTTAATGGCAATTTTTTAAAGTTTAATAAACTATCCTGAAGTTTGTGTAAACTTTGAAATTTCTTTTTATGTGGATTCTGTTACAGAATTCGCTATATTTTAAATGAATATTTATTTTTAGTTGTTGGTTTTATGGTCTGTTCATTTTTACAAATTTTCGTAAGTTCAACGAGCTCAAGACCAGTTGATGAAAATTATTAAAAACAAAGATTTTTCTTAATTCGTCAAACAATATTTAATTTAATTTCTTTTTTCTTTATGGCGCGATATACAACAGGTATATCATCATAAACCTCCTAAGAGATTTTTGCGCCAAGCTTCTCTTCCAATTTGTGGTGTGCCGATTTGAATTTTCCCTACAAATTGGTGGGACCTACAGTTTTCTGCCGACTCCGAACGGCATCTACAAAGGAGACGAATTTTTGCTGAGAAGCCTGTCATGGCAGAATTACACTCGGACAGTTTGCCAAACCACTGCCGAGGGGCGACCCCGTTTTGAAAAACTTTTTTTCAAATCACTTTTGATGTTACCTTTACCAGGGCTCGAACCATGGACCGTCGGTGTGGTAGGCCGGCAACACTACCTCCACACCACGGCGGCCGCTGAAAAGCACAGCTGTAACTAACTAAAATATATTATTGACGACAATTGACTCAAAACAAAAGACAGTAAAAAAAATTATTTTGTGCATTAAATTTATTTTATCTTTTCATATTCATTTGTCGCATTTAAACAATGACACTAATTCAGCATTAACTCAAGTTGAAAAATAAGGACATTACAAATATTAGTGACGACGGAAGGCCGTCAAAAAAAAACAGCGGAAAGAAGTGGGCATAGCACGAGGTAATTATATATATATACGAGTGAATAAAGGTATGTGGTAAAGCCACAAAAGTGGGACAGAATCCAATGCACTAGAATCGTACTGCATGAAAAACAACTTACAAAAGTCCTTGACGGTCAAAAACAAATGGCATTCACATATATTTAAGTTACGCTATCTATACATACGAGTACAAACATGTGTATGGTATATGATGAAAATTCCTACAAAAATATAAACGAAGAAAAAAAGTAACAGCGAGTCGAAGCATAGCAAAAGGATAATTTCGTTTTCGTTTGTGGAAAGGATATTTTACGTTGTATGCACTAAATATAGCGAAGTTCATATTCATATGACCAACTAGGAATTTGAGAGTTTTTGGAATTTATATATTTTTTTAATTTTAATGTTTTATTCATAAAAATATAATTTAAGAGACGTAGAATCAGAAATCAAAAAACCAATAATACAGTTTCGTAGCCAACTAAATTTTGGTCCAAGTAAGTGCAACCAAAGCCGTTAAATTTGATTAGTAATTAGTAATCAATTGTTTTTCAAGAAAAGGCACTTAGTAATTGATTACGATTAGAAAAATGAAAAATAATCACAAAAACAATTTTAAAAAAATCAAAAGAAGTTTTTTTGATTACTTTTGATTTTTTTTTTTCAGTATTGCTGATGTGTATATTTATGTGCTTCTACAACAATACTAAAAATAAATAAAAAATAATAAAAAATAAATAAAAAATAATAAAAAAAAATAAAAAATAATAAAAAAAAATAAAAAATAATAAAAAAAAATCTAAAATAATTAAAATTAATCAAAACACCTTGTTTGCGATTATTTTTGATTTGTTTTAATAATCGTAAAAAATCATGATTTTATTGTAAATTTTTTTAATTAATTGAAAAATAGTCATTTAAAATTGAAAGTAATTGGTAATCAATCATTAAATGGATTCCCAAAAATGTAATTAATCGAACCGGTAATCATTATTTAACAGGTCTGTGTGCAACTTTAAAAAGCTTAAAAATCGCTGATAAATAAAATACTTAAAAAAATTTGATTACTATAAGGATAAATGTGAAATAAAACAAATAAGGAAAGGGCTGTCCTTGACTGTGCTGAAGACTTTATGCCTTTCATGAATACCCATCACGGTTTTAGGTGTCCGATCCTTACTCACAATTAGTAAAAACTCTGCTATTTTATTGATATTTTAAAGATACATAGCCCAAACCCCATTTATCGGAACAATCGATTGTATGGGAGCTTTATGTTATGTTGGTCCGATCTGGCTGATTTTCATTAGTCACATTGCGTATGTAATATGAACTAAACCCGCCAAATTAAAAGTTCCTAGGTCTTAAATTTCAATATTGATAGATCAAACCCCGTTAATCGGAACTATCGATTATATGGGAGCTATATGTTATGTTGGTTCGATCTAGGTGATTTTGACTACAAACTTTACATATATAATAAGTACGAAACCTGCAAAACTTTACGTTCCTAGCTTTTTAATTGCAAGACTTGTAGCCCAAAACCCATTTATCGAAACTATCGATTGTATGGGAGCTATGCGTTGTATTACATCAAGATATCTCAAAAACTGAGGGAATAGTTTGCGTACAAAGAGACATACGGACATGGCCAAATCGACTCAGCTCATCGCCCTGATCATTTCGGTATACTTATTTGTGAATCTATCTCTTCTTCTTCTCATACTTACAAACATCGGACCAAAGTTATAATATCATTTCATGTTCATGAGAGGTATAAAAAAATGGTGGTTGTCTCTAAATTTTCCTTCTCTATTGTAATAAAAACTTTTAATAATTAATTAAAAAATAATTCTTAAAAATAAAGAAAAATAGACGATAATAATTTTCATAAAAGTTATTATTCTTAGCCATGACTATATGTAAATGAGTCTTGGATACTTTAAATATATATAAATGTAAAAGGATAAAACACATTAGTTCTGTATGGGCTATATCTATGAAACGCACTATATATCTACTCATGTACAATGTATATGTATGTAGGTACGCACTTGGCGTTTATCGGCAAAAGAAGGTCGCGTACAAAAAGTTGAAGTCAATAAAAACGCATTGCAGTGATGGCGGGCTAGTGGGGGTGGTACATATAATACGTACATACACACATAATGACGCGTTGAAAAGTTCTAAATTCGCAATAAAGAGTTCAATGAAAGGACTTTTACTTTTATTGCATTTCCGCCCCACACCAGGAATGTATTATGCTATTTAACGTGCTCTCGTTTTACAAATTGCTAGAATGTTGCAAAATTATCAATTTTTATGATGTGTACATTTTTTAACTGGCATTCCAGCATATTATCTTAGCAGACTATAAAATTCGATTACATGAAAGTGAATGCTTGGATACATTTTTTACAGTTTATAAGTTGTAACATTGTGGAAGTGCAAGAGAAAACGTGTCCTCGGAGAATCTTTTTGTTTAAACTCTGAAAATGTTACTGAAGTATTTGTATTTTTTGTTGTTGTTCGAAAGTGACAGTCCTTTGCCGGATATGAACCCGGTACGTTCCGGTACTCCCTTGCGGTACATGCCCGACTGTCGCAGGGCCGGTTTGGTACCGAATGGGGAAGTGTAAGCAACTGAGGACGAGCAGCCGCCAAACATTCCCATAGCGAGAACTCAGCACCAGTATGAATATAAACCAAGAAGTAATGAAGCCGGATTCACATCTATAGTCCATCAAATTGGGAACATTCTTCCCCTTATTTCAAATTAAACATGCGGTTAGCTAATTATCCGCCTCCCAGGAGAACAAGGAGACATCTTCGTAAGCAGTATGATGAGATACAGCATCACATATTTTCGCCGTTTGATCCAAAGGTGCATCGACTAGCCCTCAATCACATCTCCACACAGAGTCTGTTAACTCCTTTGTAAGCTCTCGCCCAGTGAATGGCGTCATTAAGGCACAAGCTCCACCGGTTACCGAAGAACGCGAACTACCTAGGGAGACAAGAGTCATGCTGGCCCAACTTCGTTCTGGATATTATAAAAGATTAAGCTCTTACCTATCCAGACTGAACGCCGACATGCCAATTGCCGGCCCGGCATGCGGTGTGTCTCCCCAAGACACTAGCCGACTGTACTACTACCAATTTCACTATGGTCCATCCCTTTTGAAGCCGCAAGGTTTCTGGGACTTTTGTTAGAAGAGCTTGATGACAATGCCAGATAAGAAAAGTGACGAATAGGCAGGGCGAATAATCGCTAGCACAACAATTGGTTTGAAATTAATTTGAATTTGATACGGAGAGCACACATATGGGAGAAGTAGGGACTTATATTTTCAACAACGAAAAATGGTCGTAAACGGAATCGGCGACTAATGTCGAGAAAGTCTGCTCTGCTGCCACAAACAGAGTATGAGACAATATTTTTACCAAAGTTTGGCGGAATCCAATTGTGTTGTTTCAACCGCAAAAGTATGATTTGGACTTCCAAAATTAATATTTGCTTGGTGTTTATAGAATGGATATGCCCTCAATTAACATAACTGCTATGAAATATAATTTTCCAGTGAGTTTTTTGTACTATAACCCAAAGCTGGCTGAGTTATATCTAGCCAAAGCTTTGTCTGTCATTTAACTTTCAGATATTTTTTTAAATTTTGTAGCACAACAGCAAAGTTCCAAAATCCATCCAAAGATTATGAAAATTGTAGTGATGTGGAAAATATTTATTTGCATGAGAGCATTCCCCAAATGCAGTCCTTTTGAGAAAAAAAAATTGTTATAGTAATGCCAATATTCACATCCATCCCATACTTCTAGCAATTAAGTGCACCTATCTTCACATAAAACATCTTATTGGCCACTGCAGCTATGAAAAGAGTTTGCAAAATTTGCTTGCAGAAAAAATTGTATAAACGTGGTCACGCAGTGAATAGAAAAGTGAAAGAAAGTTACGAAATAAATCACATGTGCTAGTTGTGCAGAGGTAATAGTGAGAACATTTTCACGAGAGAGAAAGAGCATAATGAAATTGAAAATGCGAAAAACGCGAAAAAAAAGTTTGGAATATGCACATTTTCCAGTGGCATGCTCGCGCATATCGATCGAAAAACTGGCAGATGCGCAGCACACAAGCAGAGAAGTCTAAAGCAAATGAAAAGAGAGGAGAAAGCACGCAGAAGAGAAAGCATAGAGAGTTGTAGTGCGAAACTTGGCAAATGGAAAAAAAAAAAATGTTGTAGGGGACAGCCTTTTACAAATTTTGGAATAGCAAATGAGGTTAAGAATTTATTTTTATTTTCAAGTGTTCAGCAAATATTTAGCAAGT
Source organism: Merzomyia westermanni (assembly GCA_949987695.1). Classification (NCBI taxonomy): domain Eukaryota; kingdom Metazoa; phylum Arthropoda; class Insecta; order Diptera; family Tephritidae; genus Merzomyia; species Merzomyia westermanni. The sequence continues at coordinate 8,784,765 of OX465288.1, forward strand.
CGCATGTCAAATGAACAAATAAGCGTTAACAAAACAACTAATGAGGGAAAGTGTCTTAAAGGTCATACAAAATCTAAATTTAACATCCTTCCACAGCCTAACATCCTAACACAGCAAAACAACAAAGCCATTCACGGTGTACACCTCACAAGTGTCAGTGACGGAGTAGATACTTGAACTGCGTGGTATGCGTTTCAATGCAAAAGCTAGCAGAATAAGTAAATTAAAAGCTGTAACCATGGCAAAGAAAAAGCGTTAGCTTGAAAAATTTTTAAAAATGAAAAGATGCTGTGAAGCAACAGAAAAAGCAGCAGAGTAGCTCATTGGGTGTCACGTTGTTGCAATAACGAAGCATACATACATACATAAAATCAGTGCGGCCAGGTTAGCCTTTTCTAGGCTAGATTTAGCCTTTTTTTGTCCTTTAGCCTCATAATTTTGGTTTTAGCTTCGTGGCTTTTTTCTAGCCTTTTTTTACTCCAAACCTCTTCTGGTCCCAACACCATATTTTTTATACAATTTCGAGGAATAAATAAAATTTAAGTTGAATAAAGGTAGTATTGATGACGAAATACCGAAAATTATTCGTACAAATTGTCAACTATTTTTAATAGAGTTGATAACCCATTTGCGACACTCCTGAACTCTTTACAAAAGATACATTTTTTTTCAGTTGATAATACTTTGAAAGTTACAAAGCCGGATGTATTTTCTCATTTTCAAAAAGAAAAGTCTAGGTATTCTCCAAGGAGCATTGATTGAGCTGCAGTGGCGAAAGCTAATAACCGTACAGTGAACAAGTGTGACCTCTACCATAGAATTTTGGGCGGAAGTCCAAAACCATAAAAATTCATTAAACGGACCCCCTTTTTTAGAACTGGTCGAATTCGTGTTTAACTTTTTGGTATTACCTTTCAGTAATGCGGAGGTTGAAAGAATTTCTAGTGCCAATAAAATTTTAGAAACTAAGTTAAGGAACAGATTAAAAATTAAAATGCTTAACTTGCTGCTTAATATTAGATGTTCGTTAAAACGTTTATTCAAATGTTGCGCTAATTTTGAAATTACCGTGATGTCATCTATATGATAAATACCCAAACTTTGTACACAGACTCAAGCTCTTCTGATTCATCAGACGAAGAAAATATTATAAAACTAATTAGTTTTTAGTGATTTTTCTATAGTATGTTTCTTTGAAAAAATTTATAGCCACGGGAAATGTGCCTGATATGTGTTGAAACAAGAATAGTTCATTTAAGTTATGTATGCAGCCTTATATACAAATAGTTTAAACTAAAATAATAAATTTTAAATGTATTTCTTAAAAAAATTGCTGACTTTTTTTTAGCTTCCTTTTGCCATAATTTTAACCTTTTCTAACCTTTTTTTGCCGATTTAGCCTCTATTTTTTCTAACACCTGGTCACACTGCATAAAACACTGAAAAGTAAACGCGTAAATATGTATAAAACACAAAAGTGAAAACAACAACGCACCAAAGTGTATTCGTAACGAAAATTACATATTTTACGAAAGTACTAACGCAGCTCGGTTGCATGTGCTGAGGAAGCATCGTCAATAGCTATGACTCAACAATAATACTTATTATACAATATATTTGTGGTCATAAGTGGTAATCACTCAATTCAACTTAGAAAGGATGTGACTTGCATATCCGCTATCGGCAATAACAATTTTTGATTAATTTACCGATTAATCACATTTTGATAAATTATAATATAATTAATTTGATTTTTTAGGGAAGATATAAACGCAATCTATTTAATCGAAAAAATTTAAATGTTCGCAATGTTAGCGTTTAGTGTAGCAAATATTTGACTATTTAATATTGGCCATTTATTATTCATCATTACTATGCTAAACAATACAGTTGTGTTCAATATAATAGTAGTGAAATTGAATTGGATATCGTTCGACGAAATAAAAAGTAGTTATCTTTTTAATAATTTCCATTTAAAATACTCGTATAGCGAATTTTGAAACAAAAACCACATAAAAAGAAATTTCAAAGTTTATAAAAAGTTCAGGAAAGTTAATTAAACTTTTAAAAGTTTACATCAAAATTTCAATATTTTTAGGCAGATTTTTTAGAAAATTTTTGAGTACGCAGTTTTATAGCCCATTCAATTTTGGCATAATAATTTGCAAGTTAGAACTACATTAAAATTTCCCTTGAATTTTTAGAATTTTTTTGTCAAGGATGTTGAGCAGTTTTTTCCATACAAAATTAATTTTTGTTCATACGTTGTATGGAAGAAATCACTCAACCCCCTTGACGAAACAAATTCTAAAAATTCAGGGAAATTTTTGAACGAGTTCTAACTTGCACAATGTGATTGGTCTACAAAACTGCGTACCCAAAAACTCTCTAGAAATTCTGCCAAAAAATTTTCAGATTTTGATGGCCATTTTTACTACCTTTATTTAAAGTTTAATTGACTTTCCTGAACTTTTTGTAAACTTTGAAATTTTTTTGTATGTGGTTTCTGCTATGGAATTCACTATATTTTAAAAGAAACTTATTAAAATCTGAGCTTCATCTTGTTTCGTCGCACAATATCCATTTTAATTTCACTACTATTATATTGAGCACAGCTGTAGGTTCTGTACTTGAAAGCAACAAAAAATTAAGCACGCAGAAACAATTTTAAGCGCTTACAATTTTTTGCGCTTTCTCGCAAGCGACAAGTTCACATTTGATATCCAAAGGAAATGTCATGTTTTGAGAAAATATTTTATTTGGTTATTTTATTCATACATCGCTAAGTGCTTACGAAAAAAAATCGACTTTAACTGATTTATATGGTCAGAAAAATGCTCACAAGTAAAAAACAAAATTTCTTAGATTTCAATGCATTTTTTTAGCAAAACGAAATTACTCGGGAACTGATTAATTCAAGAAAGGAATTGAATAATTAAACAAAATTTTAATCGATTATTTAGATTTCTTTACATTCAAATAAATTTCGTTCCTCATACGACACGTACGCCAGCCAGTAACACCACATTTTAAAGGCATAAAATTTCATCTCTCCTACGCCATACATACATACATATGTATGCAAGCAATATTAATTGTTCACTTTATTTCACCACTTTTACAGCGAAAATCGCGCTTTTATTTAAGGGTGAAGTGTGAAACAAATGACTATAACGAAATGGCACAATAACAAATTATTTACGACAATAAATACACAAATTTACACCTTTTTGGTTTTATGGTAAAAACAAGAATAAATCAACCCCCTTTTCTGACTTGGTTCAAATAAAGTACCAAATCAGCAAGGTCATTTGCTCACGCTAAGGTGTCATAAAATAAAGAAAACATGACGGATCAGTAAGTAATATGTATGTACGTTTGTACATTTAGAAAGCAAGCATAGAAAAAAAAAACTAAAAATAGTAGTTTGAAGACCATGAAAATGAAATTTTATATTGCAAGAAGACATCAATGCGAAAGTGGAGAAGCAAATAAAAATTGTAAATAAAAACGTAAAATGGCATAGAAGCGAATACGAAATTAAATCCTATAAAATGTGAAATTAATGGCAATTTTAAGTTCGTGCATTGGATAAGAATTTCAAGGTACCAGGTGGTGGCACCTCGAAGCAAGAGTGTGGGCAACGTGCATGTGCTCGTGTGTAATAGTAGCAATTGAAAACTGGGACTTACTGGCGGTAGCTCGATTTCACTGCCACAATTGCTTTGCATTATACAATTAATTATGTGGAAAGGTACGTCCACATGCAAATACCACGTAAATAAAGAGGTTTACCTATAAGTAAGACGAGGCTTTGCCAATTTCTCTTACTATCGCGATGTCCATATTTTCGTTAATACCGGGATTTACATTTTTTTTATTTTGTGACATCTTAACTTGCAAAATAGGATAAATTCTGTGAGGGAAGCTCTTCTAGAATCAAATTTAAAAATAAAGCGAAGCTTTTTTATACTATCTGCATCCATGCTATACTTCGTACTTTCTCGGCATCATTTCAGGACTGTTATTTCGAGACTGCTTTTGAAACCATTTTAGTACTTTTTCAGAATCATTTCGGAATTGTTTTCGGGCGATTTAGAGATTTTTTTTTGAGTAATTTGAAGACTTTTTCGGAACCATCTTGAATTCATGCCAAAATCAATGAATAATTCCAGAAAACAATCCCGAAAAATACCCTAAATGGTGCAATGATTCCGACAGGGCCCGGAAATTATCGCGAAAAAGTCCCGAAGTGATCCCAAAAAATTCAGAAACCCGTACCGAAATGACTTGAAACCTGCCTTATTCTGCTACAATTAGCTATTTTCTAAATTTTGTTTTACCTAAATTCTACTAAAACACTCTGCTACATTTTTTATTTTCGTTGCCTCAATAAAAAAGCCTATCTATGTACTTTAAAAATACTTCAAATTTCACTCTCAATCAAAACTTTGTATCGCGGCCTAAGAAGTTAACTTCAAAAACAAATTTTCGTAAGAGCAAATCGGAAAGTCTACTGGGCCAATTTCTTTGATTCAAATTTTAAAATTACATATTCGTTCCTTACAAAGATATAGGGATATTTTTAAATTCAAATGTTAAAACCAAATATGTTTAATTAAAGTATTGAGTTGCTCAGTAATTCTATGTATTGTCTCAGTCAGCTTTTGATTTACTTGCAAGGGTTGAGTATTTTATTTACAGTCCCGAACACTCAACTTTGGGGATTTTGCTCAATTTTAGTGAGCGGTGCCACGTCGAAGATATTTTTTTCTTGAAAATGAAGACCTCGAAACGCCACACGCAAAAAATCATCCCAATCGGTTCACACATTTTTTTTTTATCGTGTACGATGAGGCAGTTGTCCGCCTTGCTTACCCCCATTATATACCATTCCTTTGCGCACATACACAGAAAATTATTACTAGGAAAGAATAAACCAAACACCCGGAATGTCAGAATGCCATCAGGTTGCATGCAAAGTGTGAAACCAACAGCAAAGAAATTAAAAATAGTGAAATGTGAGAAATGAGAAGAAAATGTGAAAAAAGAAAATACTTTGCACGAGCACGTAAGGTCAGTTAGGTGTCAAATAAACAAAGTCACGTCATAAATACCAACACTGTTGTCATGAAGACGGTATCAAATGCCGCTAGCTAAACAAATTTTAATCATTTCCTTCAACAAAAAAAGTAAATAAAATGTAAAAGCCTTGCTGCATGAGCTTAAATGACTTCAACGGCTTCAACAAGAAAAATGCTATGTTTTAACGATTATGACTTTACATTCTTATAGATACGCCCATCTGTTACTTTAAGGGCCGTTTTCTCGACTTCCTGTTAAAGGCAGGAGATTAGCTAACCGGCGGATAAATTTGTCGGCAAGAAGAATCCTACTACATTTTCTGGTTAAATACTTGTAAACATTTTTCGAAAAGATGGCAGCACTGCGAACGGCAGGAAAGGGAATGTCCAAAACAGCTGTAAAAATACAAAAATTTAACAAAATTTGAGCAATTTTATTCGGAACATAGTTTGTTAAAATTTGTGTTTGTACTCTTAAAAGTAACGGAAAGGGTTGCGAGAAGTCCTATGGGCTAAACTGCGCTCACTGGTTTCCTCAAACTCTTCTTCCAGTGCAAACGCACGTCCGCTTTTCCTAGGAATTGTTAATTTTTCTTTGTTTTATAATTTTTTTGCCGAAATAATTTCAATTGACAATCAGTGGTTTTGCGTTTTTCGGACCGACAAATTTTAAAGGTTGGTTTGGCTGCCTGTTAAATTTGTCGACGGGAAAAGGCTAACGAGCACTAGAGAAAACAAAATTTTGTTTAATAAAGAGATAAATTTTAGCACGCAGTCGAGAAAACGGCCCTAAGTGTGTCTAAACTGATAAGCAATATGTCCAAAACTAATCCTTTAGTGGAATTATTGTTTAGCCGTATGGTAGGGCGCAAGGACCGTATTAATGATTATTTTTATTTTTTACTCATTCTTGAGTTTTATTTTGAAAACTAAAATTTTTTAAAACTAAAATAAAACCCAAAGCGTCACATAGCCTGTACTATAAGGAATTTCATCTTAAAAATTTAAATGAACACCCCTCTTACTCTGAAGTGGTTGATCCCAAAGATAATTCATTGAAAATTTTACTATAAATAGCGAAAAATGGGTATGAGAATATTCGTGCATGTATTTACATACCGTAAATACACATTTCCAACATTAAATAACCCCTTACCTCCATTTAAAGTAGAATTTTCAATAATTTATCTTTAGTATCAATAACTAAGGGTAAGAAGTTTGTTAGTTCAAATTTTTAAGCCGAAGTTCGTCATAGTTCAGTATATATGATGCTTTGAGTTTTATTATGAAAACTAAAATAAAACTCAAGAATAAGTAAAAAAAAATAAAAATTATCATTATTTGTGGTCCCTGGTAGGGGGTTTTGCTCAAAGCCAATCGATATAGCTAGGTTTTCTGTAAATTTTTGAAAATGGTCCCCCTTTCGAGAAAGTCAATTTAACACATTTTAATAATCATAAATCAAAAAATCGGGTGAGATAGCATAACAAAATTCGTCACACAGATTATCCATATCACAAGCAAAATGCCGGAAAAAATGGAAGCCGTTCAGAACCACGGCCACTTAAATTTTTCTTAGGATCATAGTCGAATAGTCTTTGTAGAGAATTATCGTACATCAATTGTATTTTACTTGCAAACTATCGGCATTTCATATTTTGTTGTCGGGTTTTTCTTCATAACGAGGGTTTAAGGAAGGTGTCAGCAGATAAGTAACTCATCGCCAATTGCTGGGTAAGTTAATCCATTAACGCATTAAATTTTCAGAAATGATCTTTTCATATTGAAATCAATTCAAAAAAGCTTCCAAAGTGTCTTTGGTCGACTTCCTAAACGTCGGCTGCTCTGCAGAAGGACAAAGTCAAATGTTTCCAATGTTTTTTTGTATATTTGTGTATTTATATGTTTGATACGAAATCGTTAAATACGCTGCATACATTTAGGCGCGTTCTCGGAGCGCATCAGATTCTTAAATGGCGCATCACAAAATTTGTTGATGCTTTTCATATTCACATATTTATTGCAATTGAGAAGCTGAAGCGTAAGTAGGCATATTTCTATGTAAATTATTAATTTAAAGTAATAAATGTATTCATTTTTGTGTTTTATTAGGAAAAATAAATAAAAGCGACAACTTCCGTTACCAAAGAAAAGCATGATTTATGCAATGTATAAAAGCACCATGACAATGGGTCACTGCAGTCTTCGTACTGCAATGCTACGTTGCAAACTGATGTTTAGGAAATCAGCCTATGTATGCGAGCAGGTTACTCATACGACCCGGTGAACTGTTGTGCGATACACGCGACCTAAGCAAATCTAAATTTGATGCAATTACAAAAAAACCCGTTCCCAATCAATCAAACAGTACGTTGTATCCTTATTATGTATATTGGCAGCATCGGAAATGTAAATTTCGGTGTAAAAAACATCACAACTGCACTAGGAAAGTGTTGGAGAAACGGAGTCGTCCCTCGGTACTGGTCAACAACTCTTCGAGTATAATTTGCTTCGTGATAGTATATCGTGCCAATTTTTATTTATAGATATTTCAAACTTGATCTCTTTTTCATCAGAGGTCTATAGTTCACCCAAAAGCTCTATGAAACAATTGTGATATAAAACAAATAGTCACCCACAGAAATTTAAAATCGAAAAAACCCGCTTGAATGACCTAAATTGTAAAACAAAGCAGTCAATATATTTAGTACATGTACATAACTTATGTACATATATGTCTATATATGCATGTATGTATATAAACAGTTGTTGTGCGCCTTTAATTATGCAATAAGAACTAGTTGTTGTAGTAATACTAGAAAATGAAATTAATTTGAATATGTGATTTTAATGTTCTATTTACATATGATCAAATTCTATGGCGCTTTATGGTATATTCAAAAATTTTATTTTAGAAAATCAAAGAAGTTTACTAAATACATACATACATAATTCCCAGAGATTAACCCAATTACTTAATAAATCAATTCTAGCATTTCCTTTATGAGTGTTGCGCTATAATAAATTTCCCAATTAAAAAGTGCCTTAAGCATCAGCAATCAGAACTAAACCACTTTCTAATTAAATCCATTCACTGAATCATCAATGACCTATTAACGCAGCTGCATACATAATCATACAAATCGGCTCAAAATTCTTATGTAGCTGAATACATACATATTTATAAATATATAGCACATTTATACACATATACACAGGGTAAGCTGTTATTTCCAGTACTCGATTTTATTTCTTTACTCACCTTTTAGCAGCATCTTCACCTTCAAGCAACTGCTCCTCACTGACGCCTGCCGCATTGCCTGTTTGTTCTATGCCTACAGCTGTTGCTGGTGCTGCTGTAATGCCAGCAGCAGCTGCTGCTGGAGCGGCGGTAGCATCCTGGGTGGGTGCAGGCACATCTTCATCATTTTGACCTTTGACGGCGCCCACCAACGAAGTGAATTGATTTGTTAAACCAGAGAACATGTTTGTCTATACGTTGTTTAGTTCTTCGTTCTATTAAAGATTCCTGTTGCTGTTTAGTATCGTACTCAACGTTGTTGCACTTCCTGTTGTTGTTGTTTTATTTTTTAACAGCACTCAGTGAGTATGTTGTATGTGTGGTGGGATTGTATACATAAGTTCTCCAAGTCAAAGATTTTTTTTTTTTGTAGATCCTACAAGCTCGTCGACGACAACGTCTCGCTTACGGGTTTAACTCGGTAGCAGTTGTACTACTCCGTGGAAGAGCAAAGAAGTGAGCGCAAAAGTATACCAAATATGAAATGCGGTTTGTATTTTCTACGTTTGTGGGTGGCGAAATTTAAACACACACGCGTCACAAAGTTTATTGGAATGCACTTGGTAGATACCCTAGTTGAAGAATAGGGGTCGTTACGGTTCTCACGAGTTTCTCACGATATGCGAATATATACTACGTTTGAATTTTGCTTCTGCAACGTTGCTTTGGTTTTCAACTTCTTTTTTTTTTCTTATAATTTTTTCTTTTTTTACAAGAACTTTTTCAATGTTAAACTATAATTTGCCTTAATTGGTTACGGTTTTAATTTAAATATTTTCACTTTTTGTGGCAGAATTCTGGTGCAAGGTGGAATGTACAATATGTGTTCACTTTTTAATTCGTTTTTAAAAGGCCAATTACAAATCAATAAATTTGGAAGTATGAATTCTTGTACAGCAATTTTCTATAATAGGGGAAAATACTTTATTACGCTTTAAATGCACGCAAGAATAAGTAATTCTTAAAATATTTTCTATGTTAACTTCGCGTGTTGGTAAATTTTTACGTTTCAATCGATATTTTACACAATATGTTCAAAATCGCGTACTATATAGTATATATGTATCAGTTTTTCATTGCAGCAAATTACTTGTATTCCATTTGTCACAGCTTTACTATACTGCTTAACTGACTCAACAATGTGTCTTAACAACGTTTTGCTTCCAACTTCGATGAAGGTCCTCTGAAAACTGGCACTGCAAAGGAATCGCAATTGCTCTGCCACGCTCGCTCGCGTTGCTGGTATCTAGTTAAGCTGTCATGGATGTGAAATATGTGACTTTTGCGAAAATTCAACTCACATTGGAATGTCTGCGCATCTATTCAAGTCCAAAAACAGCAGTTATGTGATAAAGGGGGCTACTTTGGCCTGTGCGATGTGCCCACCGTGGGTGGCTAATAGTGGATTTTTGTATAGTCGCTTTGTGCTTGAGTTTCTATCTTGGTTTTACGTTTCACGTGTCACTCTATATTTTGAGTGGTGTTGAAAACGCTGTATTTAGTCACTTTTAAGTATTAATTTAAATTAATATGTGGAATTTGCAAATATTTACACAGTTCGTCCAATTTTCCTTATTTATTTTATTTATATTGTTATTCTAGTTGGGAATGCAGAGTTGTATTTACAGTCAGAAACTTTGTAAATGTCAATTAATCGATATTGATAGTTGTAATCGATGTTAATAAATAGCTGTTGCTTATTAGGATGGGGCTAGAGCCTTTGCAGTGGACAGCATAATAACTGCTTTTTAAGAAATAAAATATTTTTTTGATTTTACAGTCTGCAGTAAGACGAAATGGGTTCAAATGCCTTTTGCTATCGCTTGAAAAATTCACTTTTCAGCAAGTACATAAGTAGATTAATTATTTCTGAATGAAATCTTACTGAGAAATGAACAAACTGTCAAAATCGGAGAATAAAGTTGCAATCAAATACTGCCACTTAGTCTAGTCATCAATCTGCTCTACTGGAGGTTATAGAAAACTGACCCTGCGGGTTAGGGGCTTTGAATATGCCGCAGGTAGGCATACCTACCGTAAAAGGCGACTAAAGTGCGCAAAGGTAATGACGTGCAACTAGATGGTTGATCTACGGATATGATGCCTCCCACCTCTCATTACCCATCTTCAGCTTCCTTACGGAAGGAGGGATGACGCGACCTATAAGGTTAAACTGGTCATACCAAATCGCTTCCGCGACAGTCGGCCCTGTACCGCAGAGGAGTACCGGGATTCGATAAGGGACTGTTACTTTCGACAACACTCCCAAAATCTTCGGGGAGTGTTTTTGTCACTACTCAAACAAACAACAAACAGACAGTTTCCATGTGGACGGACCAAAATGAAATTGGTGTTAGAAGAGTATTTAGGCAAGACGTTGTTGAGGTTTATAATGGCAACATTACCTCTGTTTTTGTTGTTGTCGTACCGACAAAAACACTCCCCGAAGGTTTTGGGGAGCGCTGTCGAACTGACCGTCCTTGGCCGGATATATATCCGGTACGCTCCGGTACTCCCTTGCGTTACTGCCCGACTGTCCTGGTAGCGATTTGGTATGACCAATGGAACCTTCTAGGTCATGTCACCCCCCTTCCGTAAGGAAGGAGAGATGAGAAACCTCATATCCGTAGATCAACCATCAAGTTGCACGTCATTACCTTTGTGCATTTTAGTCGCCTCTTACGACCGGTATGCCTACCTCGGGCATATTCTAAACCCATAACCCACAGGGGGCGCAATATTACCTCTCAATGGTTTATGTGATTGACAGTATTCGCCATATAGAGATCGGTATTTCAACCATCAGTATACCACCCACCTTAATAATAATATGATTGAGGTATTGCACTGCGACCATACGATCTATTGTGCCCTCATATACTCATATCACATCTGCCAAGCCGATGTTCTTTAGGAAGTCCATGATCGAAGAGGGTCGTATGCCTTCTTCTAGAAATTGCATCGCATTTGCACAAAATGTGCTCCGAGGTTTCATCTTCAATACCGCACAAACGGCACAGGCTGCTCGACGATATGCCCAGCTTAAGACGTGCAATTGGTTTCGGACTATCTCATTTTGTTGGTTTGTTTTGTAACGACAAAAATACACCCCGAAGGATGTGGGGAATGTTGTCGAAAGTGATAATCCTTTGCCGAATATGAACGGTACGCTTTAATTCAATTCCTAAAAACTACAATTCACCTCAAACCTGAACGATTTTCTCAATTTGATTTGAATTGAAATTTATGAATATTATATGCAACTTTCTACTTGCCAAGAAATCTAAGGCCAAAAACACTCAACAGTTTTGATGAATTGACTGGAATTAGTAACTTATTGTGTCGGTGGTCATTTTTGTTTCTCAATTTCGAAATCGTATCGAATTTAAATGCTGCGACTGAATACATTTTAAACTAGGATAATTCTTTGAAACAATTTAGTTGTGTTTTTATTCGTCTAACAATTAGGATAAAGTTTAATCATTCATATATGTATTTACATTCCATATCGACAGAGTTCGCCGTCGTGCCAACAAGCATTCAGGACGTAAGGGAGCAAGCATTTCAGTTCATTTATAAGGAAAAATTATTAGCTACATTGCTAAATTTTGTCATTACAAACAACAACTGCTACATTGCATAGGGTGAACATAACTAAATACCTATCGTCGGCCAAAGTGCAAAACCACTATTTAAAGACATGTCACCAAGATTTGTGTAGAAAACTTTCTGAGGCTGTTGCCATCAAGATGTTCTAAATTATGCTGAACTATATATCAGTGTGGACAAGTATTCACGGAAACGAACTTAATAAAATACAATTTTTTTTTAAAAACGAAACAATTAGCATTGCTTATTCGGTTTTGACTTTCGCCGACGATATTTGTATGATACTTTGTGCAGTATTTCATAGTTCTCATTTTCCTCTACTTTTTGTGAGATTTGGTAAATCCGTTCATTGTTTACAATTCCCATTTTTTCGGTTGCTTATATTTTTTCGACTTACGTTAAATTACTTTCTAGAAAAATAAACCTATTTATAGACACCTAATTAGTTCACTACATCTCCGCCAGCATATCACGTCGTACTTTGTTTAGATCGCGCCTCGTCCATTTGTTGTTTTAATTCATGATCAATACGTTCTTTAGCACGAAACACTTTCGATTGCAAATAAAAAGAACCACCTTTCGCTTTATCATTTATGGAAAATAAGTGTTCGTAATTTTTTATAATTGCTTCCAAATCTTTTAGATCGTCTACATTTAGGATTTGTTTGGCCTCCTCAATAGTCATGCCTGCAGTTGCATTTAAACAAGAAACCAAATGTTTATTACGTTTCATTCATTAATGTGAATATTTTTATTATTTACCAGTTCGCGCATTAGCCTCGGCACGTTTTTCGCCTTGCGGTCCACCTCCACTTCGCCGCGCCGCCTCCTGTGAAGCAGCAATCTCTTGTTTGAGCGCTCTTGCAAAAGCACGTCCGATGGCTTGTCCGCCCAAGACAATTATTTGCGCTAAATACCGGGCCATGGTTTGTGTTCAAGCACGCAACAGTATGTTTTTTTATTGATTTATTAAGATTTTATGATTACAATCGATTGCGAAACTATTTCTTCCAAACCATTGCTAGACGAAAATTGCATTTATTATTTGACATTACACAATCGTTTCTAACCTCAATATGAATTAATTGTTGTCAGATGTTTTTGACTGATGACAAATTTATTCTGCCAGCACTGTTTACAGAGCACAGGGTGAGACTTAAACATGTTTTCGTTTTATATGCTTTGAAACTTTGCTACACTTACTTTTCTGTCACCACAAATTTTTACTGCACGGTGACATATTTTAAACGTAAATTATGGGACGCGTGAAGGGGTGATGTACTGCATCTGGCGAGACTCAGCCTGCGAGGGTTCGATGACGATTTAAATCGCCTCTTTCCACATGTATACCTACTCGAGCATATTCTAAACCCGTCACCTACAGGGTCCCAGTTTCCTTTGCACTGAATGGGCTGCAATAACCTAATTCGGCGCATGAAAGTAAATGTCACTTTTTCTTATTAATGGATCGCATCTTTCGTTCGTTATTGTATCCCAGCGGGTCAGAGGTTTAGCAGCATGCTTGTCGTAAGAGGCGTCCAAAACGCTCAAAATGTAACAACGTGCTTCTCTAATTACCCATCTTCTAATTCCTTACGAAAAGAGGGAACTTTTTGGGAATACTTTCAGTAGCCCAATTCTGTAACTTTTAACCACTCGCCGAGCGTTAAGCTTATCGCCTAATTTCGGCGTTTGTTCTTAACATAAGTGCGATTCTGTAACTCCCCTTTATGCCGCTAAACAGCTGACTCTTGAGGTGATAAGCAATACTTCTCTTTTCGCCGTATTTTGCACTAAAGTACATGCAAAAAACTCAAAACTAATTTTTTTTACTTTTTCTAAACGCTAAAACACTTGCAAATATATTAACGCTATTGTTATCACCTCGAAAATAGTTCGCGACAGCTAAAGTTAGTGAATAGGGAAAAGCGTTAAAAATGGTGTTAAGCGAAGTTAACGCTAACACCTGGCGTTAAAATAGTTACAGAATCAACCTACAGATTGACTGTAGTCGACAGTTACGAGTCAAGGCCGCTACTGCTGTTATTTTATCAATACTGCGCTCTGCTTAGTGGGCACGGCCACTCATAGAAACGTTATTAGGGCCGCTTTCATAAAAGCCGGTAACTGCTAACCGGAGTTTAATTGACGTATTTTGTATGGTTAGCTGTCAAATTTATCGCCGATTAGGCTTAACCGGCCTTTATGAAAGTGGCCCTTAGTGTCACACTTCAGATTCTTTAGGAGTACATTGCCGAGGTCAGCTTCGCGTAGCTGGTCTCTCTAATACATCAGCGTTTCTGCTTGTGGTAGTAATACCATCGCTGTATCGACTTTAGTTTGAGCAATTTTTTTTTCTATAGTTTAAATCGACAGTAAATTGTTTTAAAAAATATTGCTCACCGAGTATCTTCAGGTGTTGGTCGGTGTTTGGCTTTATCACAAAAATTCATTAATGTGACTTAACAAACGAGGATTTTTGTCCCCTTGTCGTGACGCTGTCGCTGGAATGAATGCGTTTTAATTTAAAAGCCGAACTATCGATATGGTTACTGCAAATAAGGATGTCGATACTATCGATAGTTTCATCGAAAGATTTACGGATCTACAAAAACAACAGCGAAAAGCTATCAGGTTTTTAATAATTTAGAGTCTTTTTCGATCAACAAGGCGAACCTTTTGAATTGAATCCACCTGTCTATAGTGGAAGCATAGTATATGCCTATGACGATGCCAAATTTGTAGGAGTTAAAATGAGTGGAAGAATGGACAATGACAAATCAGTTGCGACCCCACCATCTTCATCCTCAGCTTTTAATACAACGGATGAATCATCTTCAGCTTTAAGTTCAGTGGATACAGATGCACACTCCACGCCAAGCTCAGCAAGAATGAAAAGAGAAGCGCCTATTGATAGTATGAAAGATGAAGAGAGAGCCGACTCTGCGCCATCAACATCATCTGCATGCAAATCAATGCGAATAGCTAATAACTCGGAATCCCCGTCTTCAACTTCTACCACAAAGTCCATGGATATAAGATGTGAACATTTAAATGAAGCGCAACCCTGCACAAGCTCATCACAAGCGACAACAGAAGAACCCAGTAGTAGCACGCAAGAGAAAACAAATCCAGTACCTCCATTGCAGCCTTATGCATCAAATTCAAGCGGAGAAGCAAATGATAGTACACAATCCGCCTCGAACTCAATACAAAGTGAAACAGAATATAACACAGATTCAGCGCCGTCAACTCCATGTACTCCTATATCCACTTCAAGTGCCGGTAGTGATAATACTGACGATAGTGATACTGATGACCCGCCAGATTCGATAAGATATGATCTAAGAAACCATTGGTGCGAGTGGGTAGAAAAAAGTCGTTGCCGCTTTTGCAAGATACAAATGCCTGCTTCAAGATGTGAAAAATGTGATGTAAATCTGTGTTGTAATATCAAAAAGAATTGTTTCACAGCTTTTCATTTGCTCCCAGAGCTTTAAGAAATTGTAATCATTTGTAATGTAGTATCATTGTTATATATCAATATTTAGATTTCCATCAGGGCAGGGTTTGTAAGATCATTTCATTTGGGATTTGATTTTGCATCGGAATCAAATATATTTTTTGTGATTTGTGTTTTAAAGAGTTTAGTTACGATGGCGAATGAAATCACAAATTAAAATGTATCTTTTTATCTGCCACAGTGTCATATAAGAAATCAAATGAATTTAAAACCACGCTTGGTTGAATGCAACTTATTGCAATCACTAATTTTCTAAATAATTCGAAATAACTGAAAGTTCCAATTTTTTAAATCAAGTTTAATCCAATCAGTTTTGATTGAAAAATTAAGTAGATACATATATTATTAGATTTGTTTGACGTCAGATATTTTCATAAAAATTAATCCGTAGTCTTAATAAAAGAAGTTATAAATTGGTTTTTATAAGTTTGGTTTCAGTTTATATTCCAAAAAATAATTATAAATGCATACACACAATTTTGCGCATGTGTTGATGTATCCGCGAAACTCTTCCTGAAAGTCAAAACACGGAAGGTCATATCAGACTCGTGAGTGAAATAGACCGTCTTTGGTGGATGTTGTTCATGCCTATTCCGATATCCGACGGATGCCATTCGCGGGAAGTATGGATCGATTCGTGAAAAGCAGTTACAGATTTGGGTTTGAAAACAGAAAAATCAATTTTATCGATTTCCTTTAAATTTACTAGCCTAGCCAAACAGGAAATGTAGAAAATTATCTTTACAGTATTAATTTTTAGTTTTAACCATTAAATCTACAACTATTTCAACGCGAATCGATTCGCACAACCTCCACAAAGCATTAGCCGTTTACCGTAATAGCCTGCGAATAAAGTCTTATCATGATTCAATAACTACAAGGTTAGCTCTCTAGGGACATATTTTGACAATTTCCGCCATCTTGCTGCCTGGAAAATTGTCATTTACATTCTGGGTTGCCTTTTATCGAAATTATGTAAAAATAGTAGTTAAAAATGTAATATTATACAAAATTTTAAATATGTTGGTTTCAGAAAATAGATTAATTTGCACTATTATTTAGATCGACTTTTGGGAGTGTAGTGTAGTCGTGGGCGGTTAAAACTCGGGACATTTCGGCTGTCTTAAAATGTGGTCCCTGCATACTTATATACTTACTTAGGTCAATCGTGACTTCAAAACTGGTCCTTATGTGATTCGAAGTCTTGTTTTTAACAAAACTTAACTACTATTCTCTGGGTTTGAAAATCAGTTCTGGCATAACTTAAGTATAAAGCAACAGTTTTAAGTCAACTTTTGTTTTAGGTGTGCATAAATAATAGGAACCAATCCTATCTTATTGAAACTCATCAGTTTACTATCCACTTGGTAGACCATGTCCGTTTGTCGGTATGCCCTCAAAGGTTTCCAACAAATATGCATCTTGTTAATTTGTCATTATAATTAATTACATTACATTAAAAAAACATAGTCCTATAGTCAGAAGCACGAATGTGCAATTATTCAGAGTTTGAGTTGATAAGTTTACTGTATTAGCCATTGAATGTTCTAAGTTTGACGAAAATCTCTGGTATCATGCTTACACCGAAACCACAATATTTTGATGTCCATGTACACCGAAATCAAACTTTTAATCTTGTTTTACCAACATTTTAATTTTGGCACATTTATGATTCTGGCAAGAAGGCGAAGTGCGACGTGACCGTTTTTTATTGTTTTTTAATTGATTATAGAGAAAATTTACAACGATTAAAACAGTGATAGTATGGGATGACATGTTTCGATGTTGTATTTAGTTGACTTTACAAAATGTATTACTACTAATTTCCTACTTTTTTGATTTTTCTACTACCATTTCCTAGACAAATGAAAAAAATTATTATTATTATTAGTGATTATTACTAGTACATAAAACTAACTATTGGTAAACAGTATTGGCGCGTTTGTTTATTTAACCCTATAGTGATCGAACCCATGAGGAGTATTCGAATTCCTCACAATTAGGCCATGATCACAGTGGTTAATTTTGATTTTAACGATTTATGTTCTCTATTTTTAATTAACGATTTATGTTCTCTATTTTTAATTAACGATTTTTTGCTTGCACTTTTCGATGGCGTAATAGCTTCGTCAGATAAAACGTATGATGCTGTAGCATGCATTTACAGATCAGTAGATTATATGTATTTGCATGTGGAACGGCAGATCGCACAACCCCAGGGCCATGTTTCAATGTTCTTTGATGTACGTTTGTACAAGCATGACTCAAAATCTGCTGCATAGAATTGAATAAAAATTCTGACGGTCTGTTGCTAGATTTCCAACTTAAAGTTTGGGGCACCATGTTTTGTTCTCCCTTTACATCCGAATTAGATGTGCAACGGCATCAAACATGTCGCTCCCACAGACGCGCTACTTGCAAAAGTTGCTAGGACGTATTGCTGGTGCATTTATAGTCGCATAGTGTATTAAATATAAAAACTCCCGGTCTTTGAAAAAATTTATGTTTCAAATTGTATTTTTCTTAATTCGTTTATTATTCATACATAAATACATTTTCAATTATTTATTTTATAAACAATTTTCGTTTTTAATAATTTATATAAACAAAACAAATTCTCTTATAATTAAACTATTTTTTTGTTTATCAGCTTATTCAAGAAACGCATAGAAACTAGTTTATATACTACAAATTAGATATTTATAAGTTTATGAATGTATGTACGTATTTACAAGTTTCATAGTTTTTATTCAATCATATTTAACGCGATTGCGTTTATCGAATATCGAAGAGAGTGACCTCGTCCTACTTCTGATAATTTTTAAGATTATCGGGTATATCAGCAATTCCGTGAGTAATTCGATAGAAATCACTAATTTATTGGAATTCAGTGGATAATATCGAATTGGAATTTGGTAAATTATTTGGATATATTCGTGATTTCTATCGATGTTCGCGTTCTCAACAGAACTCTCTTTTATAAAAATCTACTAAAATTATTTTACTAAAAGAATTGTCATTCAGCTCTGCTCTGCTCTGTGATTGGCTGAGTAAAACATACCCTTAACTGGACTGTTTGTTCAAAATTCCTGTAAGCTACTGACTTTAGAGTAAGCTTAAAAAACGCCCTATCTCGGTATTTTTTTCAACCAACACCTGAGATCGGTTGATCTTCCAATTAGCCGATGAATTGCCTAAACTATGCCTTTTAACAATTGTTTATATACAACATTTTCTATTTATCAAGTTGGTAAACAGTTTCAACTAGGTTTTAGCAGGGAACTGAGATTACCTTACGTGCTTCACATTGAAAATAATGAAAGAAAAAGTATTTACATTCAATGCAGAGTATTTCCAGTTTCTAGTACATATAACTCAGAGTTGGAGGTGGAAAACTAAAGATAGCCTTGACTATCGATATATACCGAGTGTATTGATGAACGCTATCGACATATCGAAAATTGCAGATATGCAAAGAAAAATGTTTTACGATACTAGTAAAATGCTATCGTTTTTGTTATTTCCAGATTTTGTCTGAAAAAGGTAAGGTAGGTTTTCGAAGATTTATCATTAATCTTGGGATTGTTACACTTTAACGAGTGCTATCGATAGTTATAAAACATCGATAGATACACACCATCGAATTATCAATAGTACAGCAGATAGTTTCACACCTCTACCTAGAGCATTCATTAAAATAGTAGCTGTGTTCGGTGAGGATAAAATTGCTACAACATTTTTACTGAAAAGTGTTCGGTGGCACAAAATATTTGAAGGGAGAGAATTTTGACATTTCATTGGGAGAGAGAGTTGCAAGTTTCTGCTGGGGAAATTTCATTCAGTAAAACTTGCAATTGAAAAACAGCTGATCGTGACATAGGAAAGCAACAGCAAAACCTTCAAGTTTTGAAATAATAACCAATGCAACAGCTGTTTTGCTTTCAAGTTTTAACAGATTCCTGTTCTATACTGAAACTTCTTTGCAAGTTTTCTCACCGAACAGCTAGTATTTACGTATCTTCTTACAACAATAAAGTTATTTATTTCGAGAACAGATTTAACGTAATTTAAATCCTTCTTCGAGCCTCATACCATCTAATCTTATAATTAGCAATAGTTTATATTTTTAGGTCCGTTTTCTCAATGTCGGGTTTAGAATAATATCTGGCAACTAAACTGCCGGTTAGCGTAAACCGGAAATTGAGAAAACGGCCGTTAAACTATTAAAAAGACAATTATTTATATATTTTACTCTGTTCTCCAGTTATCGATCAAATCCCACTCCCCTTTAAGTTAATTGAAAACTTTCTCAAAATTTTCCAAGACTACGGATTTTCCAATACTCATAAATATCTCCAGATCCCTTTTCACTATAATATGGTTCAGGTTCTTCTAGAAACGCTGGAGAGCCTGATTTATCTGTACATAAGGGATAGGACTCCTCGGGTGTCATATCGACAGCACCACATGCCTATTGTAAAGCCAGGTCGACGGGAAGTGCTCTTCACTCGAAAGTAAAACATATTGAGGGTTTCCTATAGGACAAGGAGTTTGCTGTGGGCCCCCAAACAGCAAGCAGTCACTGGGTGGTACATTGGCCTTATGATATACTCTTCTATGGGGTATTGGTTTAGTGGAGAGCATAGAACACCTCCTCTAGTGTGAGAAGGATGGGAACGCATATCGGAATGGCTGTGGGCTGTGTAATGCTGAATCTGCTAAGACGTGGCTGGCTATATGGACTTTGGTACTTCGCTGGGCACTTGCAGTCTACTTTAGTACAGGTGGGTCCCGAGTCAGCGAAGCTCAAGCTGTCATTCTGATCGGCTTAAGTACACAACTAAAGAATAGCGCCCAATTATATATACATCGTTATTGACGCAACTTTAGTTTGGTGCAGAGAGATGTCTCAGCTAAGTAGATGATTTCGGAAGACGGTTAGACTACGGAGCAGGAGAGACGCGAAAGAAATGCAGTTGAGAAGCTTGATGGCGAGATAGAATGAAGTCCCATTTTAGCCAAAAGTGGTAAATTTTTTTGGTAAGCTTCTAAAGAGTGCGTTGTTCCCGGAGTGTAGCTTTCTGGCTATGTTTATTGTTCCCTGCTCAAAATTAAAAGCTTATACTTAGACTTTGTACTTTTTGAACTTAAGCCCATTTAACAAAATCCCGGATTGGTATGTTCTATAACACAACGTTTGCAATACTTCTTCACCGCTCTATAACCTTCGATTGATATTTGACAATCCTGTATATTCAGCTGTTGCAGACCACGACAGTAATACGCAATACACTGCACACCACGATCTGTTATCATATCACAATTCCTCAAACTCAGCTTCTTCAGATTCGGACAACTTTCAGCAAGCGCACGCAAACCGGCATCACTTACATCACACTTGCCAATATCGAGTGCACGTAGACGCGGACAGGAATGAGCCAAGACGGTTATAGAATCGTCGCTCACAGCTTCACAGCCGCGCGCATTCAAATAGCGCAATTTGTAGCAACGACGGGCGATCACTTTGAGCCCAGCATCGGACACACGATCGCATTTCGCCACAGAAAGATAGCGCAGCACAGCGCCCAGTTTGGCCAGTTCGTAAAGGCCGAAATCAGTGATGTTCACACAATCGGATATGCTGAGCTCTTTGAGAGCAATGCAAAAACTTGGCACAAATTTTAAGCCGGCATCTGAAAGTGGAAGAGAGCATGCATTATTGTGCTGGTAATGCATACGACGTGAATGTACTCACCTGTAATTTTGATGCATCGCCTCAGATAAAGATACACCAATTGAGGACAATTTTTCACTACGATCTTAAGTCCGACATCATCTAAGGCTAAACAATCTGTAAGATCTAAATATTGCAAGAGTAGACGACGCGGTTGTTCTAAGTTCGGATGTGTGTTTATGCTCACCACCTGACTGCAGCCTAAAGAGAGAAATACAAAAATATGAATACGAATGCGCCGAGATATCCCGATACCAATTCGTGGACTTACCAGTTACATCAAGATGCTGTAGGTTGGTACATTTCGTAAGCACATCCATTAGGGCCTGATTTGAAACTTGCACGCATGTCTGCAGCTGCAAGTGCGTCAGCTCTGGACAACGGCGCGTTAACAATTGCAGACCCTTATCCGATATCCGACAACCTTCCGAGAGCATAACGCGTTCGACTTCCGGACACGAACCATTGCACGTTTGACCGCACAACTGACGAAAAATCATTTTCAATGTCTTGTCGCCATTCAAGTGTTCACCCTTCAAAGAGATATGTTTCCACAGCAGCGGACGCCAAGCAAGTTGATCGAAACGTCGACAAACACGAGCCAAAATGCATAGCTCGCAACTATCGAACCAATTGAAAATCTTTAATACCACCTCATCCGGTAAACGATCAAAGAGTGGCCCAGAGCGAAAGGTCTTCTTATTCCAAGGTGGCGGCGCAGCATTATCGTGTCGTGACGAACGCGTCACCGTTGTGAGGTTGGTTGTCGAAGGTGGCGGATGGTGCACAATGCTATGTGTTGTTATTGTATTGGGATGGTGACCCGTTGGCGATGGCGAAACGAGCGTGGCATACCCTTGATCTAGACTAGGTGAAAAGCGTCCAATATTACAAAGCCCATCGGATAGACTTTTTACTTTGGTATGATGGAAGCGTTGATCCAGTGCAAGATTTGAAGAGGTGGTGTTTTTACCCGTGTTGGGAAAATTTTCCAAATGATTGGATGAACTGAAAACATCTGTTGGTGAGCCAGTACGATTAAGCAGGTAACGGTCGGAGCCACTCGTTTCGCTGGGGCTGGAGGTGCGATGCCGTAAATAATCTGTAGAGCGAAAAATATAAAGAATTTAGAGACTAGAAAAGCACGGTTTATTTTTAACTATTCATATACCTCCTGTACCGTTATTGTAATTGCATATATTCCGCAAGCCGTCTTCCAAAAAATAGCGTTCATTTTGAAAATGACTCGCTTCGGAGCCTAACGGCAGTGCACGCGTCGCATTTCCTAAATATAAGGCATCCATTTTCTTTTCTAAAAAGTATGGTGCATTACGCGCACTAGGATTTGGGTTGCCCATAGCAGTTGGCGGCACCGTCGGTACACTGCAACGACCCCCCTGATGTCTTGTTATGCGTCCCGCTGCCACGGATGAGCCACTACCATGCGAGCTACTACGTGGGAGCTGAAACATTTCAGTAAAGGCATGGCTGCGTTGTGTAGCCGCCGTAAGTGCTGAAGTAGTAGCAGCAGATGACTCTGGATCTTGTTTAATATTAACCAAAGTGTCGAGTAGACCATCGACGGTATCGCCTTGTTGCGAAGCTGATGGTGTATAGATAATGTCGTCTGCATCTATGCTGAGGTCAGGTGATTTACGTGACATTTGATAAACTTGTGGGTCGAGTGGACTCGAGCTGAGTGGATGATGATATGGCGGTTGATGGCGTCCTGTTAGTGAATCGATAACTGCGCTAGTATTGCGACCCAGCGATGCAAGCGGACATTCAAGGCTGGTGGGCGCTAGTGCCCGTCTAACGGTCTGATGCGACATTTTGATTGGGTGGTCGATAAGAAATTTGTTGAAATGAAGAATACAATTGGTGAAAAACTGTAAAGAGGAAGAAAATTGGTAGTTTAATTAGAGCTTGAGTTGGAATAAATATTTTCAATAAAACTTATTTAATTGTGAGTAGTAGAGTAGAGGCTAAAGATAAGGATAAGGATAGGGATAAGGATAACGATACGGATAGGGATAAGGATAAGAGTAAGGATAAGGATAAAGACAACTATAAGGGTAATGATAATGATAAGGGTAATGATAAGGTTAAGGTTAAGGATAAGGATAAGAATAAGAGTAGGGAAAAGGATAGGGATAAGGGGAAGGATAATGATAAGGTTAAGGATAAGGTTAAGGATAAGGATAAGGATAAGAGTAAGGATAAGGATAGGGATAGGGATAGGGATAGGGATAGGGATAGGGATAAGGTTAAGGATAAGGATAATGATAATGATAGTGATAATGATAAGGATTTGGATAAGGATAAGGAAAGGTCATTGTTCAATTATAATACAATATAAGTGAAATAAAACAACTTTTCTAAGGTATGTATATAATTTTAAAAATTCTGAAAACATATATACATATGTACAAAGTGCAAAAAAGAAAAATTTTCCACACTTAGAAAGTTTGTCATTTTTTACATAATTATTTTGAATCAAAATTTTAGAATAAGGGAAAAACTCAAAAATGCGTTATCCTGCAAACCGCCATCTGCATCTCAAAATATACCCAAAACGTAAAAGGCGATGTTTTAACATTGGACTAAAATCTAGAGCATCGGCGCAATCCAATGCATGGGCACGAAAGGCTTTTCAAGCAGAAGAGTTGAGATCTTCTAATCAATCTTCTATTAAATCTAATTGCCAAACACAACTAACGCCAGGAGAAACGATGGGACATTTCACACAAGATAATGGAAATTTAAGTTATTATCAAAGGTTAAGGGCAGGAACTGAGATTAAATCTAGTTTAGAACTGCGGGAACCTATGCGTCAACACAATGTAAATCGCTCTGCAAACCAAAACCAGTCAACTTTGAAATTGTGGGAAACTTTCCCTCAGCTCCTACCGAAGCTAAGTAGCACTCAATGTCAATTGAACGCAGATGAAAAGGTCAAATCGTACTCGGAACT
This sequence comes from Merzomyia westermanni, assembly GCA_949987695.1. NCBI lineage: Eukaryota > Metazoa > Arthropoda > Insecta > Diptera > Tephritidae > Merzomyia > Merzomyia westermanni. The sequence continues at coordinate 8,808,990 of OX465288.1, forward strand.
GCGGGAACTCGGAACTGCTATTTCACAAAACTATTTAAATGAAGTTAATGAATTGTTTGAACTAAGGAAGGTCTACGACTTATTGCGAGTTGAGCAAAAAGAATTGGCGAAAGATATCGAAAGACGTTCAATTGGTTTAACTGAAGTGATATGTAGACACAAGAAAACTTTGGAACAAATTGATATATTAGAAGATTTAATGGAAATGCTGAAAGACGATACATTGCAACCTTTAAAAACTTATGCTGAATCAGAACAAATGAAGGAACCGTGCTTTGAGGAACAAATTGATAAAATATCGCAAGTTAGTACACCGAATGATGGAGCTGAGAAGGACCGATTTTCTGGTGGATTTAATAGAAATTCAGAAAATTTTTTACAAGTCACAACAACTTATGCAGCAGTACAAAAATATGCCTATCGTTGGTTGATAAATGCGGGTATTAGAAAAAGGTCAATAAACATGGGTTTGGTAGATATGAAATTACCAGCATATAACACAACTCCAAATGCCAACGCAACAAAAATTCTTAACAAAATAGGCTCCACTACAAGCATAACACAAGATGGTAGCAAACAGCTCCCGGAACACCCTAGCCTGGTATCCGATGCCGCGAGTAACAAAACATACATTGAAACAGACAAATCAGCAAAGAGAAGAGCTAGTCAAGGGGAAACAAAAAGTCAAGAAGATGAGACAACAAATAGTAAAAAAGAAATTGGAATGGCAAAAGAGGATGACAAAGGAACAAAAAAAAGTAAGAAACAAAAAAACAGAAAAAGGGCACAAAGTGTAGCAACAGATGGCAACGGAAAGAAAAAACGAAAAGCGCGTAAAGGAAGTAAACGAGAAAATATAGAAAACGTCACAGATCAGGCTACGAATCGAGGTAATAAAGACTCGCAGAAGAGTAATGAAAATTTTCCGATGATGGATCTAAAAACAAGCCAAGAAGCAATGCTTGCTACAAAGGGTAGTATGAGGAGTATAAGGAGCGTCGGTGCATCTAGCAGAGGCAGTCGAAAAAAGCGTGATACAGGACCATTGGGGAAACTCCGAAGTAAAGATTATGTAAAAAGCGATATCTCTTTACTGGAAGAATATTGGGGTTTGTCGTTACGCCAAAGTCTTGCACAAGAAGATCCCATCACGAACATGTCAACTATCAGTAGCGTTTTAGATAATTTAATTGTTGAGGAAAGACAGAAACCACATTTGGTGCGTACAAAATCAGTCAGTAGTAAGAAGTCTATTAAACCAAAAAAGCCAGAAGAAATAAGTGATTTACTAAAGCTTGTAGTATTACTAAAAGAATGTGAGGAATGTGAGAAGAAACAAAAGAATGCGGAATATCAGGCACTCAAACTTGCAGAACAAAAACAGAAGGAATACTGTGACCTAATGAGAAAAGCAGCAGGACTACCCGATTGTTTGCCAGATGATTTTAATATCACCAGTGATTAATACTGCTAATGACTGTTTGCAGTGCAAAAACAAAAAAAAAAAATGGAACACAAAATTTGCCATAGACAACATACATCCTTTTTAAAACATCTTTGGAGATCTTCGAATAAAATTTTTTTGAAATTGATGTATTAACGAAACAAATTACATTAGATACTACTTCTCAATATCCGTTTGAGGTCTTTACCGTAAATTATTTGACAGTTGCCCGCATATTATCTGTCAAGTAAACTACAGAAAAGTATTAAATGGATATTAAGAGTTTAGACTCTTGCTTTTCGGATGTACATACGAATTGATTCAAAATTTGAATGGCCTAAATAAATATCATAAAGTTGATTTCAAACAGAAATTTAAAAACCACTATTATAGCTTTAAGCTGCCAGATAAGAAATTTGAAACAAACATACAAAACATGGAAAGAAAATAGCTCTGTTCGGCATTCTTAAAACTTGTAAAAATTTGATAAAACTGAAAAATGGAATAAGTCGATTTGAATTTTTGTAGCTTAGCCGAACAGTACCTGCAGGGGAACAAAGGGGATATTTTCGGCACTACCCTTTCAGGCATAAAAGAGACAAATTAGTCTGTTCATAGGATATGCTCAAACAAAAGGGATCACTTCAACCCATACAAAGAGATCAAAAGTGGAGTTGGTCGCATGCTCCTTTGTGACTCATCCTATATTAGTCGCATTTTTTGCAGTGAATTCTGAGTAGGTCCCTTTTATATGTGGGGAGAGCAGTGATACCAATATGTTACCAAAGGCTAAATATATGTAATTTATTTGTGAATTATTTCTTCATTTATTGGTTGATGTGCAACATTTGTGCTGCGTAAAGTAAGCAACTAACAGGAAACTGTGTGTTTGTTTGTGTGAATAGTGACAAAAATGAAGGTTGTGGGAAGTGTCGACAATGTTTACACTCCTTTGCCAAATATAGACCCGGTACGCTGTGGGTCTGTCGAACAAACTATAGATAGTTATACATTTATTTATTTTTCGGAACTTTTGGAAAACAAAATTGTGCACCTATTTGAGTTTTACATTGTAGAATATAAATACCTAATGTGAATAAATCCCACTATTTTTCGATGTTTAAAAAATGTCTGAATTTTCAAAGTGATTTCCAACGTGTGCCTGCAATTTTTACACATGGCAGCACTCGTATTTTCTGTCATATCTGACATCAAAAATATATCAAAACACGTGAGCGAACGAAAAATGCCCAATATTTTTGCCGAAGAAAAGGAAAGAAATAAAAAGATATATTTGTGTGACAAAAAGTTAGTATTTATATTAGTATTTAATTTATTATATATATTATATTGCGCATTGTGTTTTAATAATTAGTGAAATGACAAAGAAGTAAAATGTGAAGTTTTATTTATATTGAAAATATTGGTGGAATTCAAGCCGGAATCCAATATTTTTTCAAGGAATGGGAATACTTTCACATCAGAAATGTTCACTTTTGCTAGAGAATGGACTCTTTCTCCAATAGATCTGCAGTGATACCCTTATTTGTGGTCCCAGGATACTGGGATAGGAAAATCAAGTAACGAAAATCCCGGAATTCCAAATATCGAATCGTATAGCTCAAAGAAGCAAAGTTTATCTAAAAATTTATTTAAACGATATTTTGATTTTACTCTCTCTCTATGGCGCGATATACAACAGGTATATCCTCATAAACCTCCTAAGAGATTTTTGCGCCAAGCTTCTCTTCCAATTTGTGGTGTGCCGATTTGAATTTCCCCTACATATTGGTGGGACCTACAGTTTTTTGCCGACTCCGAACGGCATCTACAAAGGAGACGAATTTTTGTTGAGAAGCCTGTCATGGCAGAAATACACTCGGAGAGTTTGCCAAACCACTGTCGAGATTTGATTTTACTAGGAATTGCAATAAAAAAAGTTCGTACTTTCAATAATATATTGAATGCCGCAGTTTTGATGAATCTATAGCAAATTAAGGAAGTGTTTGAAGCTCAACCATGCTTTTTCGCATCATTCTCATGTAAAAATTACACTGCGTTACAAAAACGAGGTTTAGTTCTGTCCTATGAACCAAATATACTTTTTTGGAAAGGGGAGAAAAAATAAAAATACACGTGTATCGGTGATTTTCATGTACACGTCAGAATTTTTTTTTATGTATAAAGTATAAAGGTCGTACTGTCGATTTCTAACACCTTTTTTTTCGATCCAAAGTCTTTCACACAGGCGGGCAGGCGGACACTCCGACCTTTATACTTTATACATAAAAAAAAATTCTGACGTGCACATGAAAATCTCCGATACACATGTATTTTTATTTTTTCTCCCCTTTCCGAAAAATTATATTTGGTTCATACGACGGAATGTGTGTAACGCGGTGTTATGAAAAGAATTGGAAATATTTAAAAGTCAAAAAAGACAAATATATTTTTTTCAGGATTTTTTGAAAATATTTGCATTTCACTTGCAAAATGAAATGATTTACAAACATTAAAACCCTTTCGCGGACACACGAAATTTAGAAAATGTTAGCAAAATGACACATGCATTAATAACCGACGTGATATTTTTCTCCCACTCACGAAAATTTCCGTTATAATTTAACAAAAAAACTCAAAAAAAAATCGAATTGGGGCACTAACTTAAATGTGATTACTTCTGCAGTGGCACACAATGTGCTACTACATTTAAAACCAATGCAGTTGACGTCGCCTATGTCCGACGTGTTTATATACGATTTTTTTTTCTATGTCGGCATATACCGACGTGTCCAATTTAAGCTATTGTTAGTGGCAGCTCATGCCGACGTGCCCTCGAAAGGGTTAAAATTATTTTTACAAACATTTACAGAAATGCTTGTTGGGGTATTTTTGTCCAAATGGGTTAGTCAATTGGTTCAACTTAAGCTCTTTTGCTAATTAGGGTTCCATGTACAGTTATGTAAATGTGAATGTATGTGAAGCGAATATAAAGAAAAATACATGGAATAATTCGAACACAAGCCAAGAACCCAGGTAAAAGTGTAACAAAAGCGCGTTAACAAATCATAGCAGTAAAGTATCAACAAGTGGCAATCAAAAGCATAGGCACAAATTAGACCATTCATGAAAAAATCTTCTATTTTACCCAAATGGGCTAGTAATTTTGGCCGCTGTGGAACAAATTGTGTAGTGAACATAAGCTAATAGGGAAGGGAAGTTGCAAGTGAGAGGAGTATTTGGAGACAAAACTTGCAAAGAACTGCCAGTAAAAATTGAATGTCGTAAAACAATCTCGAAACGCAAAAAAAGTAAAAAGTTTAAGGGCCGGTTTCACCAACGCGACTAAGAATAAAACTAAGTCGTGACTTAAGTTAGCACAGATTCGAGACTAACTTAATTTTGGGTTTCACCAACTGAGCGACTTAAATAATTTTGAACACAACAACCCGATCAGCTGTTATGCATAGTAGTATTTTTTCATACCAGACAACTCTGCGCATCCCAATACCCCAGTGCGAAATGGGCATGTATGGCCATACACGAAGGAATGTATTGATCTTACACCCATTTCTTTTTAGTTGGAAGGTTCTAAAATTGAAAACGATAGTTTCGTAATGGTTGCATGCTACATAGAAAACAAGCGTTCACATGCATCTACGCATACGACGTTAAAGTCATGATTGACGAATTTTCCGGCTGGGACATTGTACGAAACAAATTAGGAGCATTACTGACATTTAGGTTTTGAACGACAGCAACACTGATTTGATCGAGAATAAGTCAGCTGGCAGGCTGACTAAGTTGTGACTTAGTTAAGTTAGATGGTGAAACTGAGAAAGTGAGAAGCTCGACTCTATTTAGTTAAGTCGAGCCATTGTTTACCCGTACTAGTTTGGCATCTTCTTTTGCTAATCGGAGTGGAAGGCAGTGGATGAATGTACTCCGAGAGAGTGTAATGAAGGAAATCGCGTTCAGAGTTGCTTTAAAGTAAAAACTACAACTAAAAACTTCAATTCAAACTGAAATTTACATTCTGCAGGAACTGATAAGGTGCTATAACTGCTTTAAATTCAACAATTTGGGTGTTTTAAGTCTTCACGTTCAATATTGCAGAATTTAAATTTCATTGTTTTATTATTGCATACAATTCACCCTGTGTGGTTTGTGTGTGTGTGCAGATTCGGAGTAAGTTGCGCTACTAGTAGACATATACTATGGTCGAGCTGGTGAAACCGGCCCTAAGCCGAAGAGCCGAACACTATTATGTTTGTATTTCCTTAGCTTAAAACAATTCATTAAACACCCAATTACTTAAGCATAATGCAGCAAATTGAAGTCCTTAGGCTCCTTTGGCTAGGTCATGTTATGCGAATGATACAAAATCACTATTAATAATATCGTTTAAAGACAAACAAAACTTAAGTGAGTTGGGAAGAAAGAAAATAAATTTTTCTTAAGCGGTCTAGTGCTTGCTTTAAGCATGGAAATGTGTCTGCATTTCCTAAGCGAGGAATGTTGAAATTGTTTTGATTATCGTTCGTTAAAAACAAAAACAATGATAAAGAGAAATTGAGAGTATCTACCAACACACAAATAAATAATCAACCAAGTTGATGTATGAGCACAAAAATTCGATTTAAAATAAATAGAAAATATCTCGAGGATGAATGAGCCCTCTTAGTAAAGGTAAGCAGATACTTCTTAAGTATTTTTTGTCTTAATTTTAATCTAATTTTTTATTGCTGTGTCAAATTAGAAATTTTGGCAGCACACATTTTTTGAGTGCGGAATTGGGTTACATTCACATTAAACTGGAAGATTGAGTTTTTGGAACACACACGCACAGAAATTTGTATGTGCGTGAATATTTAATCTCTAAGGCACGCCAGTACTAGATATGCTAAGAAAGTAAGATTAACGGAGCCGAAATCGGATTTGTCTAAGTTGTATGCTGCCACTGCGGATAAATTTACAAGGTTGCCAATTACTTGAATTTTATTCTAAATTCAGTGAGATATGAGAATATAGGTATCACATTAAATTTTAATGATTTTAATATTTTACATCTATTCATGAAACGAGCTCAAGGCCAAGAATAATAATTTTTCACTTTTGGAATTTTATGAAAATTATTATTGTTTTTATTTATTAATAATCATTTTAATTAATTATTAAAAGTTTTTTGGATTGAATAGAGTAGGAAAAATGTTTAGAGACAACTGCCATAGCTTTTCTTATAGATCCATTTCGGAAGCTGCTAGACTTCACTCATCAGAGAAATTTTGGCACGCATTGCTAACCATTAAGCTAACAATACGCTGGTTTTGATGTCATCTAAACTCCTAGTTCTATTCATCTTTTTACCATATGCATGAACCACTTCCGCCATTTGACAGTTAGTAGTGTGATCATGATGGATTTTTGACAGCTCTGTTTTATCATCAGAACTGCCTTTCCGTGTGCTCTCGGTTTTTGTTATTGCTTTTTTTATACCAACAATTTTTGTTGATTTACGGCCTGTACGTTTTCAAGTATTCATGAAACGAGCTCAAGGCCAAGAATAATAATTTTTCACTTTTGGAATTTTATGAAAATTATTATTGTTTTTATTTATTAATAATCATTTTAATTAATTATTAAAAGTTTTTTGGATTGAATAGAGTAGGAAAAATGTTTAGAGACAACTGCCATAGCTTTTCTTATAGATCCATTTCGGAAGCTGCTAGACTTCACTCATCAGAGAAATTTTGGCACGCATTGCTAACCATTAAGCTAACAATACGCTGGTTTTGATGTCATCTAAACTCCTAGTTCTATTCATCTTTTTACCATATGCATGAACCACTTCAGCCATTTGACAGTTAGTAGTGTGATCATGATGGATTTTTCAACAACAATATTTCTAGGTAAAGTAACAAACTGGCGTTGCCAATTGTATTATATTTATTTTTTGCACTTATTATGTAGAAAACTTTAGCCAAAAACTGATGGTTTTTGGACTATATACCTATATGATACAACCAACTGTTGTTAAAAACTTGAACTAGTCCAGTTTTTTAGAAAATAAGTGTGTGATGAGATGGTTTAAATTTTAAACCAACAATATCTTACCCAATAAAAAAACTGAAGGCACTTTACTTCTTATTGCAACAAAAAAATTTCTAGGCGTTGCCAAGTAGTCATATTCTCTTGCATATGCGCTTTTATCCCGGAAAGCACTTGATCCACTTGGATGAACTCTTGATGAGTATCAACAACAAACTAAATAACACACCGACCTCGAAAGCTGAAGAGAAAAACTGAGTAGCTCTAATTATTTTACAGATTTACAAACTAAGCAAAATACGAGTTAGGGACGCCCATAAAAGCAGCAAGTTAAGGGCGTAATTAAAAGTAATTTACCGCAAAGCCTTTGACTTTTAGTATTACTCCAATTCAAACAATCGCATCCGAATTCGGAATACTTTTTCGCAATCATACAGAAGATCCGACCTTTGGGAATCCCAATCGAAACTCCGTAACATCCCTAATAAGTGCACACATGCAGATATTTGCTTTATGAATTCCAGAGTTTATTTTCACCTTTTTTTTTTTCTTAAAAAAAAAAGAAATCAACAAATTCCAAGAGCTGATTATGCGAGAAAATATTGACTTCACATGTTGCTTCATTGTCTAAGTAGATACATATGTAAATAAATACATATGTACAAATGTTGTTGTATGCATATTTATTTATGTAAATTATAATGAATTGCTTAGATTTATGAAGCTGAACAAGTGTGGGAGTGCTTAATACAAGCGTCCATAATAAATATGCTTCAATACATCGAATACAATATAAAACCACAATAACAAATGTTTACAACAAAGCTGGAGTTATTGGTTGATGGCTTAAAACTGTAAAGAGTAATGACAGTGATTAAAACGGTATTTGAATGTCAAGAAATCACATTGGCGTAAAGCGAAAAATAGGTCATGAAATAAAAGACGCTCAGGATAGAAGCCAAACTAGTAAAGTAAGAATGGTTTAGGTACACTTGCAAGTATAGCTGTTCAACTAGAGGAGACATATGATCGTTGTACCCATCATAATACCAAAATCGTGATTGGCGTAATTTACGCTGGGTTGGGTAGAGAACGAGACTTTGGTACTGCTTGATTGACTTCTTCGAAGCTCAAAGTATGGTCATTTGTAGAACCAGATTCCAGCATAAAGAGATGCAGCAACTACTGAAATGATTACGCCTTGAGCGACGTCAGGCACACCAGTAATACCACATTATCAATGCAGATCGAAATCATTTACAGGGTCGAAAAAAGATGGGGAAACCCTTAGGGCCAGTTTCATAAAAGCCGCGGTTAGCCCTAAGGGCTGCTTTCATAAAAGCCGGTAACTGCTAACCGGAGTTTAATTGACGTATTTTGTACGGTTGGCTGCCAAATTAATCGCCGATTAGGCTTAACCGGCCTATATGAAGGCGGCCCTTAGAGTATTATAGAGAAAGGTTCTGCGGAATATTAATGCTTATTCGACAATATGTAAGGAAGGAAGTGTAACTGGTATTTTCTTTTAATTTATTGACGATTATAAATGATTTTATTTTGCAAATGTCTTTTAGTTTTTATTCTCCAACCTGAAGTGCCCGCCATTACTTTTTCTCATCTTTCAATGTTGGCAATTTACATTAATTAATTGTTAAAGTCAAGGGTTACCCTCAAACTAACATAATACTATGTTTACAGTATTTTACCGAAGTTAAGAAATGAAATAAAGAGATTTGAAGAAATTTTAATTATTCTCGCTCAACGAGAGTTGATTGAAAGTGATTGAGTATTAGCTATTTGCCACGTTTGCATGAAAAGCAAAAGAAATGCCGCCAAAGTTGTCAACTTATTTTTTTCTAGTAACCCTTTGATACAAAACTTGCATAGAACTGTCAGTAAAGAGAGAATGATGCAGAACTCTCTCGAAACCGCAAAAAATCTCTGCCGTACAGGAATTTGTAAAAACTTGCAAGCAAAACAGCTGTTACTGGTTTCATTGGTTAATAGCTCAAGGTTTGAAGTTTTGCTGTTGTTTTGCTATGTCACGGTCAGCTGTTTTCTATTTGCAAATCTTACTGAGTGAAATTTCCACAGCAGAAACTTGCAACTTCCTCTGTCAATGAAATGTCAAAATGCGCTCTCTTCCCGCAAGTTTTTAGTATAACCGAACACTATTCCGTAAAGATTTTATAAAATGTTTAAAACTTGCAACTTCTGACTGAGAAAGAACCATACTCTAATATTTGTGCTCTCAATAGTCGGAGAACCGAGCATGGCAATGTTTTTTCCAGCTTCTGACTATTTCTTATTTTTTTTCTGATTCATACGGGATCGGGATACCTACAAGAAACGCTGATTTTTTTACTAACACACTTACACTCTCTATTGACAGCGATGATAATTTCTTTGTCAATGGTGATAGTTTCTTAGTAATATGTTTGGTCCTTAGCACACGGGTGTCCGTTGTTGCCAACACCCACAAAGAGCCAAGGGAAAGAACACAAATTGGACAGCCCGAAGCTACGTGGGCGTTAACAAAAGAACATATTGTACTCACAGGTACACGATTGTTGACATTATTTTTTGCTATTCGCTTTAAGAATGTGATGCAAATCCCCGATAGTTAGATTGGCAGCACTGACTCTCAGATGTGCTTGTTGGGTGACTCTCTCCATTTCCTGTCCCTTGTAGGTTTTTTTTACATTTGCAACAATTATTTGCAACGCGAACTGACCTTATAACAATTTCCAAAACGCAGTCTACTGTGTTTTATTGAATTAAAAAGCTACAAAACTTTTACAGTAAATTTCAAATATAAAACCGGCTATTTTTCAAAGAACAATAAAATTAGCTGGCATTAATATTCCAACAAGCAGTTAAGTGCTGTCATCAGAAAGAAGTAGTGAGTCTTTCATGAGAAGAACAAAACTAAAATAAAGTTGTTCGATCAATTACAAAAACCGATAATCACCAAAAGTAACAGTCTGCAAATTAAAAAAAAAAAAAAAAAACAGACAATAAGAAAAATTGTGTCAATCAAATCAATCGACTGACCGACCACCTCCAACACTCGCTAAGCTGTTAGTCATTTCTAAAAGCGATCGTAAAATCAGAAAAAAGAGTATTCTCTCGGGGATTGCAACAACTTTAACATTTTTTTGATTGCTGCACTCCAAAAGCATTCGTCATCGCATGTTCAATTTGCATTCCAGGCGATGATAATTCTGACAGAAATGTGCAAACCAGCTGCACGAATTGACATTCCAATGCCATAAACAAAAGCAAAACAAAAGCAAAACAAAAATGTACAGAAATGGCGAAGCGAAATTGGAAACCATTCAATGACAATAAAAAAGGTGAAATCTAAATGACAATGCGGTTAGATAGTCAATTCAGCGGGTATTAAAGATGCACAAATGCAAAAATATGGTTGCTGTTGGAATTGAGGTTCTTATTTTACTCTTCTAAAGAGACACATGTAGGCCGCGGTAATGGAAATGAACGTCAAAAGCGAGGTGGTAAGGCTTACTAGACAATTTCGTAGATGTAAACTTTTACATAACACAAAAATGATGGACACTTTATCTAAAGCAGATTTTATATAATTTCCGCGCTGCAAAGTTATCTTCGAGAAATCTCCTATCAGCTCCACAAAAGTACCTTAATAGGTTTACTATGTGTTAGCGATAACGGAAGCCAATAAAAAACATCAAATGAGGTCAAGTGCTCTCCTTTCCTCTGCGAGGGCAAGTATAGTTTGTGATAGACAAGGGGAAGGCTTCTGGCCGACGAACAAGAGGAGAACTAAAGAAGACACCTCAGCGGCATATGAGCTCAGTAGACATGCCTGTTGTTGTTGTGAGTGTAGCATGCCTGTCATAATAGGCAACTAAAATCCACAAACAGGAGGTTTGAAGCTTCAAACAAATCGCTCTGGATTCACTACTCAAAGGACTCCCCATATTCGAAGAATCTCGGCAGTTGCAACAAAAACTGGTTAACGGATGTATGCAATAATAAAACAATCAAATTTAAATGCCGCAATATTGAAAGTGAAGACATAAAACTTCCCAATTATTGAATACTAGCTGACCCGCCGAACTTTGTTCCGCCCTAAAAGCACAAATCATACAGTCACCCTGGGTCCACATTTAGGTCAATAAATTGGGACCAGGGTAAAATATCGAGGTGAAAGATATCTTAAATTTTAGGAGAGACGTCTAGAGAATGATTATTGCAAGTTTCATTCATTTCTATGCAGTCGTTTTTGTGTGACGCGGGCGTTATGGTAAAAAAACCACATTTTTGGTCACATTTTTCCCACATTTTGGTCAATAACTCGGGAACTGGATGAGATATCCAAATGAAAGTTGTCCTAAATTTTAAGTTAGACGTTAAGTGATAGAATGGTGAAAGTTTCATGCAATTCGATACGCGCACAGACAAAAATTCTAAAAATTGTGGATTTGGGTTCCGCTGGTCCAATAACGACCTCTCCTATCAGTTTTTCTTGAATATCTTCAATGTACAGACATCGACCTGTTACAATTTTATTATATGTAAAGATAAAGTAGTAATAACAACTTATCAGTTACTATAAAGTCTTAATTTCAGTTTAAATTTAAGTTTTTAGTTGTAATTTTTACTTTGAAACAACTCTGAACGCAATTTCCTTCATTCCACTTACTCGGAGTACCTTCATCCACTCCGATTTGCAAAAAAAAAATGCCAAACTAGTAGGAATAAAAATGATGCCTACGAAGTCTCTACCCAACACTTAGTACTTCCCACTCTCGGACTTGGCTTTTACCCTACGTAAGGTTAAACTAAAGTCCATGTATGCTTAAATTTCATAATTTTTTAACACCTATTCTATTGTGTATAAAAAAGTGTGTGCTAGAGTATGTTTTGTGGAATCTGATTCAGTGTTAAGCTGAGATTAACGGCGAAGTTCGCAGCACAATATTGATATACATACATATATACATGCGTAGAGCGTATGGCAGCAGACAATGAACAAAATTTTAAGTAAGCTTTAAATAAATGTTTATCTTATGAGTAATTAATAATAAAAAAGGCCCCCTCTAGATTACAGGGGGAGGTATAAAAAATAAATTTAAACACATAAACAAATAACTGTCTAAATATTAATTTTGCTAATTAGTTGACACGCAAAACAATATTCTCAAAATTCCTGGCGTTAGCGTTAGAATAGCCGGACCTATTTGATTTTGTTTGGTGATATATTTTTGATCGTCCGAGCATGCCTGTTATAAAAAAGTAACATCCAGTAGGTCAAGTTTGCTGGCAACTTTATATTTGGTCATATAATCTGGTAACTCTATTTTTAGCGAACAGCTGATCTAATTTTGACATTTCAAAATAATGAAAATAATGAAACCAAAATAATAAATTTAGAATATTTCAGAAAAAGTGAAGATTTAACATACTGCATTATTTGTAAAAAGAATTTGAACCCAATTGGAATAGTACAAACTTCAGAGAGCATCTGCAACTGTTGCAGTTAGAAATACATGTGAAAACGGATAATTTAGAAGCGGCAGTTGTTATTGTTGGTGTTATTCCAGCGTAAGTTGAGTTGAGCCAGGAATTTGAAAAAGATGACGATACTTATACTTATCAATATAATTATAGATGTGTGCAGAGACGGCAGGTGCAAGACCTGTGAGACCAAAGCGCTAGGCCGAAGTATATTGTAAAGTTCTCAAACTTCCGACCTCTCAAAGCAACAAAGTGAAAATATGCTTTAACTTTGTAAGAGAATGTTTCGTCACTACATAAAACAAGTGGTATCAGTTAGGGTACACAGTTTAGTCGTTTTGAAGAGGAGCTGGGATCGAAGAACTTTTTGGTGCGAATAACTTTTTATGTACTGAGTACTTTTTAGACACTGAAAGAATTTTGGGTATTAAATACTCAGATCCGACACTTTTAAGAGTCGGGTGCTTTTGATACTTTTTAAAATCGATTACTTACTACTTTTGGTATCGACACTGCCCACCTTTGAAATTACTCATTAGATTTGCAATAATTTCGAAGATTTGAAGCTTAGTGAAGGACAAAAGAGAGGACTGGCGAAGTGTAAAGATAATGAGGAAGTGTGAGCCTTACGAAAAAAATGTATCTTTTATGGATTTGGGTTAAAATTTTGTGGGAGAGTATCTAAATATCGAGCAGTGGGAAATATTCACTTTCTACAAAAATTTGATTTCTACAAAATTGTGTCTGAAGACTTTCTATAGGTTAAAATATTAAGTTTAGGGAAAAGTAGAGTTATTTAAGGAAGCATTTCTTTATGTATGAGTCTATGAAGGACGCCATCAGAGTTATTCACAATAAGTTCAGGCTAAGCACATAGCCTTCCAAACGGATGTCATTGCTTTTAGGAGAACAGCAGAACTGAAATAAAGGCACTTCGGTAAAAAGCGGGCTACTTACATTCTGCATTTAGGCAGGTGGGCTTCGAGTCAGCTAGATATGAGCTTTGTTGAACTGTATTGAGCTCTATCTCTTGTAGCGTTAGCTAATCCCTCTCGCCAACTATTTCCGCCAACCAATCAGTTATGCCGTTCCCTGATACAACTGAGTATAATAATCAGTCGCTCATCAAAACATGCAAACATACAGACAAGAACGCAAAAACATTAGTCCCATAAATGGTATTTGTGTCAAAAGCAAAGTCGAGACAAATGTTGTTGGAAGATATTTGGCTCCAGCCTTGTCTTCATTGTGCGCATGCGTCGTTCACTGACTGATTGAATGCTAGACTTATGAAGATAAAGTACGAATTTATATATCACTGTCTCAGCTGTGTGTGTGTGACTATATACTTGTGTTGGTGCTGACATTTGTTGGAGGCGTTTTAAGGTGAATTGTGTAATCAATTTAAATTAAACTTAGTTTTTTGTTTCTATTTATTCTACATTTGTTTTAAGTCTTCTTTAATATATGAAAGAATGTGGCTTAGAGATGTTTTCGAAAAATGTTTTTTTTGTTTGTTTGTTATGAGTATGAAGAACGATAGTTATGTGGAGTAATACAAAACTAGAAATAAATGTAAATATTTTAAAGATCATTACCTTTAATTAATAACATAGAACAAACATTTTTATAATACTGGCGAATTTATTTAAAGCTTAGGCTGCTCTGGTGCTATTGTGATACAATAATGCCGGTTCCGATAAGTTGTTAACCCTTACATATATAATTATCATGTAACAGCATTTGTGACCCAAATCCTTCGAAGCCACAGGATTGATTTTATGGAATTTTGTGTGTGTATTTTTATTTTGTAGTGTTGAGAATCTAAGGTACACCATATTTCATACTGCAAGCTGTTGGATAATTTGGGTTTGAAGTTCACCGAGATATTTAAATTTCTCTTCTAATTTTGCTAGAGCTTATTCCTAAGCAGCTCCGACTGTAAAAGTCCCTCTTCTTCGACCGAAAATGCAGGCACAATGCAAAAAGCAATATATTCATAGATACAGATTGAGTTAGAGGTATGCGTCGATGTGGGGGTAAAGCTAGAAAAAAAGCAGAGGAAAGTAGAAGTAGGTTGAAAGGAACTATGGTGAAAGAGTGAAACGGCTTGAAAGAAAAGGAGTTTGAGAAAATATAAGAAGGAATGTGATAGGTAGACACTTCTCGAAATTCTTGGAAATCTGTCGAGGCTGCTTAATTGACTCAGGGCTATTCTTGCATCTAACCATGTCCAATACTGGCTTCTAATCCATGCATTACTTATTCTTATTCTAAATGTCTAAAACTGAACTTCAAGTTTGCGTTCAAACAGACAGACGGTTTTGTTTATATCGACTCAGGTCGAACTAATCATGTGAGTGGACTTATTAATTGCCATGCCTCTTCTTGTCCTAATACTTACAAAAAACGGACCACAGTGTACGAGGTGTGTTCAAAAAGTATCGCGAATTTTGAATTTTCGCTGGTTACGTATATTCGAATTTCGAATTTTTTGTGGCGTTATGTTGGTACTCATGTCTCTCACTTATGCCGACAAGCTCGGCCATTTTGAATGTTCAGTTAATTGTTCAGAGCTGCTTTGCTTGCACGTGTTTTGGATCGTCTTCGATTTTTACGCGAAATTCGTACCAAAATTGCTCAATTGTGACCAAAAACAGCATCGCATGAACATTGCTAATGAGATGTTAAACTCTGTCCGCGACGACCCAAATTTGCTCCAGAGGGTCATAACTGGTGACGAATCGTGGGTTTATGGTTATGACGTGGAAACCAAAGCTCAATCATCTCAATGGAAGCTGCCGCACGAACCAAGACCGAAAAAAGCGCGCCAAGTTCGGTCGCATGTGAAAGTTTTGCTGACAGTTTTCTTCGATTGCAGGGGGTGGTGCATCATGAGTTCTTGCCACAGGGAAGAACGGTCAATAAGGAATATTACCTGCAAGTTATGCGCAATTTGCGCGAAGCAATCCGCCAGAAACGCCCGGATTTGTGGAAGAACAAAAATTGGCTTTTGCACCACGATAACGCCCCTGCTCACGCATCGTTGCTTGTGAGCGACTTTTTGGCCAAAAACAACACACTAATGATGCCGCAGCCACCGTATTCCCCAGATCTGGCCCCCTGTGACCTTTTCTTGTTCCCTAAACTGAAGAGGCCCATGAAAGGACGACGTTACGCTTCTCTTGACGAGATAAAGACGGCATCGAAGGAGGAGCTGAACAAGATACAAAAAAATGATTTTTTGAGGTGCTTCGAAGATTGGAAAAACCGTTGGCACAAGTGTATAATATCTCATGGGGATTACTTTGAAGGGGACAAAATAGATATTCATGAATAAATAAATAATTTTTGAAAAAACACAAAATTCGCGATACTTTTTGAACACACCTCGTATATACCATTTCATGTTTATGAAATTTTATGGTTTTAGTATAACCCTGATCAGGTAAACGAACGCTTTTGTTGCGTGTTCTCCGTCAAAAGGGAAAAGCACCTATTACATGTTTACGTAACGTTTCTCTGGAAAAGATTAGCACCATGAGTCAATGTATTTTCCACATATGTGGACTTAAGGAGGTACTTAATCTGACAAGCATGCAAAATATCGACACACAATGAGCACATGTGCATTAGGCTGCACCAAAAGAAATGTTCTATTTCTTTTTTTGAAAATTATATTGTTATTATTTTTTAGAATGCCAACAAAAGAATGCTTTCAACGCTTAAGACCTTAATATTAATTTTTAGTGGTAGAGTAACAACCCGTTAGAACCAGGCATCATCGTTTTATTGCACCTGGAGTACCCCCTTGCGAGTATTGGATTACTCCTTATAGTTCTGTGTATTATCATATAATTTTGTATACTCCCTTTTAACATTACATGTCCTAGGAGGGCGACTAAGAGGCGACATTAATGGAGTTTTTGTTATTACTTTTCTATGAATCGCAGTCGAGTAATAGGGGAGTTTTGGAAAATTTTGAAAAAACCTCCCAGGAGACTACACGGCTAAAAATTTGAGCCTAAATTTTAAACCATTCCTCGGTTTAAGCAATTTTTTAAACTTCTTTGTAATAAATTCCAAACCGTTAAATAACCTACAGCAATTTTGAATTTATTGCGAATTAGATTTCAAACTGAACTGAAAAACGTCAAAAATTTTGTAATTTATTTATTTATTTCTGAAAGATGTTTCAAGTCATTGAATTTTTCTCATTACAGTTCTGTGTGCGCCGTAGCTCAGTGGGGCAGGCGGCTCTGATCCGGGAGCGTCGGTTCGAATCCTGCCAACTGATGCAAATGTTTTTTATGCTTTTTTAATTGTTAAACATTTCTGGTTTAAAATTTAAATTCTTTTCTTCACGCTCATTTTCTCGAAAACTAGCAGAATTTAAATTCTAACCCAAATTTGGTTTGGACATATATATAGCCCTGACAAGTTTAAAATTGTCTTTATGTTTTTATGTTTCTACGATTGCAGCCTTTTTTTTGGAACATTTTTTTCTTTTTTTGGCAGAGAAACTCGGCTTACTGAAAAAGGTGTCAGCTGGGAGTAGAAGTTGGAGAAATCTCTATTTTCGTTCCAAAAATATATAGAAGGGAGTAATCTTTTATTAATAACTTGAGAAGGTCTCCCCTATTGCTCCAAGATTACTAAAATCGGAGCACAGAGTGTAGAAATCTCTGTTTATGATCCGAAATGATGTTAAGGGGAGTACTCTCGTATTCATCGCTTGGGGATATCTCTCCTTGAGCAGAGCAGAAAAATATCTTCTATTGTTCCAAAAGGAAGCATAAAAAGTTCTAAGTAAAAACTTTCGTCCGGTGGGCCGTTCCAAAGTAATCACAAAAATCAATATGTAAGAAAGTTAACATAAATAATTTTTTTTTGCCACAGTCTAATATACATACATATTACTGTTTGCTTAAGTAAACTTCCATATACACTGAAAATGTGCTAGTGAAATTATTTTTCAAATAATTTTTCCTCAAGTAAGCAAACATATGTTCTTATAAGTACTTACGAGTATGTGTGTAAAGGTACTTTTTACATACTTGAGAAATGTCATCAAAGTTGTGTTGGATCCGAATGGACGTTGTCCAACAGCAACCAGTCAAGCAGATAAACCAAAAAAAAAAAAAAAACAAACGGGAAACCGTCATTGGTGGCAGCCTTACACAAACAGCTAAGCAAGAATAGTCATATCGTTTCATATCACTACTATCTGCGGGAGGCCAGACACCCTTCCTTGTGATTGACATCATTGAACTAGCTCCAAATCGATATCAATATTGCCAGTGTAGATCAAAGAGCAAATCTAACACAAAAGGACTTCTTTTATGCTCTCATTTCTTCAATTAATTAAAACATTTGTAAGTCTGCCAGCATGACAAGAAGCCATAAAAAGATGTACTCGTAATGCTCCGTGCATATATTTTCCAACAATTTGGAGTTACTTGCAAAATAGTTTAAGACTTGAACTCACACTTTCAATAGATTGCCAAAGAGTTTTACTTAGGGCTCAAATACAAAAATACCCACAACAGTATGATTGAGCCCACACAGAGTGCAATAAGATTTTTAACTTACAACAAAAAACAATGAATTGAGACTGAACTCCAGCACGACAATGAAATATATAAACACCCAACAAATCATACAACACAAAGGCGGAATCATAAAGTCTCAAAAAGCCATAAGTCAAGCAATAAAAATGTACAGAAAAAAGTGCTTTAAAAAGCAATTTAATTGTCTCGTGTCAAGGTGAGACTGTGGCAACGTCGAGCTTGAGTGTTGAGTTTAAAAAAAAAACAACAACAATACCAAAAGCATGAAGTGCTAAATTGCAGATGAGAGCTTATTATAAATAATTGAAGTTTGGGTCAGAAAGCGAATAATAAAGGTTTGAACTTTCTTAGAGAAAAAAAAACTACCAGAAGCGAATTAGCAATAAAGGAAAACAAAAAAATTAAATAAGTGAGGTTAATAAAAAATATAATAAACAATTTTGGAAGTACAAAAATTTTCCTAAAAAAGCTGGATTTTGATTTTAAAATTGCTTTTAATTGTAAGCCACCCATCGCACTTTTTCCTTCTATAAAAAATTGCCAATCGGTAATGAACTATGCTCTATTTTTAAAGTGTAAATATTGTTGAGCGTGAGCCACCCAAAGTAGGTTTGTCATAGGAGTCCTCAAGTTTCAAGTCCTTAGTTCAGCGGAAAGTTATTTAAATATGGATTGCAAAATTAGCAGGTTTTTCAGGAGATTTTTAAACATCTAGTAACTTTCGCTCTTAAGCTACTTAAAAATTGAGTACAAAGAAAATAAATAAAATCAATATCAAGCGATAGGTACTGAAAATTCCGATAAAAACAGATAAAAGTTGATAAAAAAGTAAATCTTTGCAAACTGATAAAGTATCGATTAAAATAGAATAATGTTGACAAACCCCATACAAATCTATAAAAATTTCATAAAACGGACTAGTAGTTAATTAGCAATGAAGAGAAAACCAACGTAATCTAGTAAAAATTTGATAAAGTTGAAGCGAATAGTAAAATCGATATAAGCCAATAATAATCCGCTTAAATCAATAATCAACGAATTTCGATAACAGTCGAATAAAAATTAGTGCCGATACAATGCAAATAAATTAGTGCAAACAAAAAAAAACATACAACTCATCGATGATTATCGATAGTTATATAATAATCGAAAATAGTTGTATGTGAATATCTATAAGAATCGGTGTAAAAATCTATATATAAATATGTAATGCTCAAACTTATAGAAATAATCATTCACATTTTATTTAAATTGATAAAAGTAAAAGAAAATCGATAAATATCGAAGTGCCAAAACAAAAGCATTGCGCTGATAGTTTTTTTTTTTTCATTAAAAAAATTGCTGCCGCTAACGTGAAGCGCCACTTAATTTGCTTATCGCTTTTGTGTCTGACCCGTGCTTGTCGGCAAGTGGTTGTAACAATGTAGTAATCATTAATTATTATAATTTAACGATTTTTTCAATTAAACAAGCAAATGCATAATTGACATATGTATATAAACATGCATACGAGTACATATATGTAAATATAAGCAGTTGTTTCTTTTAGCTGTATACTTAACATTTTTTTCCAATTTATCTAATTTTTTGTTTGAGTTCACAACGGCACAGTGGCGCCCGCCCACAACAAAATCCAAGTGCCGTCATTGTCGTCTGTGGCATTTATTATTACCCGTTTAAGCATTTGCATTTACATTAACGCCAACCAGAAAATTGTTCGGGCAATTTGTTAAAGAAAAAGGAAATCGTAAGCTATTTATAACATTAATTTCAATTTTAAAACGTATAAATCGAGCGTATAAAGTTAACAGTAATTAGATGCTTGGCTAGCTACTGTTTTGTTTAAGGTTTGCTATGACAATAAAAAACTATTATGTGGAACTAATTTTTATTTCCCTGCTGTTGTGCAATATAATGAGATTGAATGTGTGTGGATTGCATGATTTTTATATGATATTTCTACAAAGGAAGGAAGGAATGAAACAAAAGAGAAAAAAGTTCGTGTCGTAAGTCTTTTGTTTGAAATTAATCAATATTTTTTTTTTACTAATATGTTAAGAAAATGTAATTAACTTTATTCAAAACTCACGAAAACACAATAATTCGGCATTAAAAAAATTTCCAAAATTTTTAATTTCATGAAACTTTTCATACTTTCAATCAGAAAATAAAGACCTTTTTAGAATCAGTTGTGCTCAGCAAAGTTTGTCCGCTTAATGGTTGATTTTAAAGGCAGGAACGAAACGAAATTGATCTGCACTTCCATATAAGTATTAAATTTATAACCATGAAAGCCTGTCTACCATCAGTGAGCACAAAGTGGTATTTGGTTGATCCCATACAGCTCAGCTTTACGAACTCGACATGATCTATCCGTGAAGAAACTTTCGCATCAAATAAACTGTTGTTGTTGTTTTTGTAACTGCAATTAGCAATGCCTTATTGGCACACCCTGAAAAAGTGTCAACTTCAAATGTATTCCTCTCAAAGACTTCGAGTAATATTGTTTGTCTGATGGCGCAGCGACAAAAAAGAGAAGTTCTGCCGACATGGCAGTCATGTATCGAAAACGAGGCCAGTAGGCAGCACCAGCTACGCTGAAGGAAACGCAGGATAATGACAGATGAAAGTATTAGCAAACGACTAGAACTTAGCAATCCTTCCTCATACCGCTTTTGGTGAGTATTTGATTATGTTAAAACTATGGTAGGTCTTATTAGATATCCAAAGGCTCACCACTGCTGGCATCAAATGTTTTTTCAGACTGGGTAGGCAATCGAAAAGCAAAGTGCTGTATCGAAGAACAAAAATCTTGATCTATAACCAAACAGAAAACATATATACAACTTTGATAGACGATACTTAAATATCAGAGTTGATTGGCCTAGCCGTAATATCTATACAAATTTTAAATAAGATAAATATCTTTCTGATCTTTTCCAAATAAATTTTGTTGCCATAAAAGTATATAAGTAAGTAGGCTTATCCCAAACGATTGTAGTTATCGCATAAGTGGTTTTGCTTGATATTTGTCACTTAGTTTGGTATGGTAAAATGGCACGAAATTTTTATTAAATCGTCATGAATATGACATCAACTTTGCTGCTCATTGTTAACTGCTGGATGCCTGGATGTTTGGCTTCTCAACTACCCGACTGCCTGCTGTTTTGTCTCTTTGTTTATGATTTGCCATTTTGGGTTGGTTTTCATTGTATTGTTGACATTGTCAACGGCGGTCAAATCTTTTTTCCTTGCTATTTTCTAATTTAGTTATTGTTGCATTGCCAGCGCTTCAACTTAAAAATGAGTTAATGCCTCAGTTATGCACAGATTTTGAATTGATTTTTTCTCACAAAACTGCGCGTGTGCAAGTTTCAGTTTCAGTCTGGAGAATGCGGTTCCACACCCACGCTGGAATTGTTATTTCACTACTAATTGTGTGCGCTGAAGCTTATGATTGACTGTGTTGTGCAATATTCGAATTAATTTGTTTACAATTTGAAATGAGAATAAAAATTTGCTACCAGTTGACCAAGCTCTGCACGACGGGTTTAATGCCAAAGAAATTGATAGAGCGCACCGGGATGATGTCAGTAGGTACCGAACAAAAAAAGGAAATGGAAACTGCTATTAAATATCGTTCTATCCACTTTACTCTCGGCTCCGAACTGTTGGCAAACAGAAAGAAGAGCAGCCTGCGCTTATCGCATACCAGGGCCAGTCGTTAGATAATAACCGGAATAAGATAAGAGCATGAAAGTCGGTTAACAAGATATCAGGAAGGAAACGTCTACCCTGTGGCAACTTCAAAACACTGGACGGAGGTTCAAGGCAGTGCTGTCAGTCCTTTGTCGGATTTGAATCGAATAGGCTCATGTACTAGAATCCAGGATTTCTCGGGATGAATGGGAATACCTCTCCGCGGGCATATTCTAGGAGAATGGGGAATAGCGAGAAGTTGGAAAAGGAAGTGAGCGAGTGAAATGGCAGGAGAAGTAGCAGGAGAAGTAGCACGGGAAAGTAAAGATAAAGAGAAAGATAGAGAAAAAGATAAAGACAAAGGTAAAGATAAAGAAAAAGATAGAGAAAAAGATGCATATAAAGATAAAGATGAAGATAAAGATAAATATAAATATAAAAATAACGATAAATAAAAAGACAAAGATGGAGATAAAAATAAAGATAAATATAAAAATAAACAAAGCTAAAGGTAAAGATAAATATAAAGATAAAGATAATTATAAAGACAAATTAATATAAAGATAAAGATAAAAGTAAGGACAAATATAAAGATAAACATAAAGACAAAGATAAAGATAAATATGAAGATATATATAAATATAAAGATAATGATACAAATAAAGATAAATAGAAAGAAAAACATAAAGATAAAGGTAAAAATAAAGATATGTATAAATGTAAATGTAAAGATGAAGATAAAAATTAAGATAAATATAAAGATAAAGACAAAGATAAAGATAAAGAAAAAGATGAAGATAAAGATACATATAAAGATAAAGATGAAGATAAAGATAAATATAAATATAAAAATAAACAAAGCTAAAGGTAAAGATAAATATAAAGATAGAGATAAAGATAAATATAAAGACAAATTAATATAAAGATAAAAGTAAGGACAAATATAAAGATAAACATAAAGACAAAGATAAAGATAAATATGAAGATATATATAAATATAAAGATAATGATACAAATAAAGATAAATATAAAGAAAAACATAAAGATAAAGGTAAAAATAAAGATATGTATAAATGTAAAGATAAATATAAATATAAAGATGAAGATAAAAATTAAGATAAATATAAAGATAAAGACAAAGATAAAAGTAAAGATAAACTTTAAGATAAAGATAAATATATCGATATGGATAACGGATTCGGATTAGAAGGATAGGTATATTCGTAGTAAGAAGAGAGGAAGAAACTACCTATAAATGTTCTAAATATATTTCAATATTCGGGTGCAGCATCGTCTCTCGGATTTGTTGGGAAAGGGTGGAAATCCTATTCGGCAATAACTCAAGTTTTTGTCCAAATTTTATAAACTTTTCTAGGATGTCATTGATGCATAGTTAAGTCATTTAACGAAAGTATATTTTTCAAAGTTACACAATTATAGAATAAAACAAGTAAGGAAGTCTAAGTTCGGGTGGAACCGAACGATATATACCTAGTAGTGATCTATTATGGCATACCAATTAACGCAGGTCTACAAGGTGGCGCAAAAGTAATCCTCCTATCAGAAAATGCTATAAATTTTGCGATTGGCCTCTAAAGTCAGTTCTGTTTTGACATTTGTGTAGTAAACACATGCGAAATACACGTTAATAAACAATGTTACGCTACACTGCTCCAGAACGCGGAATATTGCTGACTATTTATTTGACCAATAATCGGTCGGGGCCAAACGGTTACTGTGAATGGTGAGCGCTACAGAGCAATGATCAACGAGTTCTTTTTGCCGCAACTTCATGAATTGGGATTGGCAAACATGTGGTTCCAACAAGACGGTGCAACAGCACACACTGCACGTGCCACAACCGATATGCTGAACATCGGAAGCTTACTTTTGCGCCACCTTGTATAATTATAAAATATTGCGATCCAGTTTACAGAGCATTTGTTTTTTTAAATTTGTATGAAGATGTGGTTATTTTTTTCCGATTTGTTTTCAGAGAATATAGAGTAACCATTAGATTCGGTTAAAAGATATAGTTGGGGGGTTCTTCCTTTCTAGCTTACCTTAGCTACATGCTGTATAGTTCGAAACCAAATCGGCTGTGTTAAACTTCGAATGTTATTTTAATTTGAGATTGTAGTGAAATGCGATGTCGTACTAATAGAACTATTTTTTTTTTTTGTTTTACTATTTCTTCAGATATTATTTTCACACCATTTTTTGGCACAAATAACTTTTCACGCTTGCTGCTTTGTAGTTTTGATTGATGTTAAACATTTTACAGAGAAGTACGCACACATTAGACAGATTATTGCACTGAGACCTGGAACAAAAAAAGAAAAATTATTTTTATTAGTTTATTGTTTAAAAAAAAAGAGTATGAGTTGGTCGGCAAATAAAATTGTAGCCCGATGCAGTCGTGAATATCAGATATGGTTTCCCAAAAAATACATCAAAAGAATTGAAGGCCTTGTTCTACAAATTGAGGATACGTCGGAAAACAAAATGAACGATTTCCTTCCCACTTTTTAATATACTTTTCAGGATTTCCTACATCCATGTGGTTATTATAACGTTGATAAGAAACTGCTCTTAATCTCTCGTATATCAGGACCTTGTATTTTTATCAAGTAACGCTTATATTAACTTCTTTTGAACTTAACTTGAGGGATGACGATTTAGTGACTTTCTGAGTAATGCTAGGGACTGAAAGAGAGTTGATAGTTTCATACTATAAAAATATGTCACATGATTGACAAGCCTTTCCCCCCAGAAAGACTATCTTTTAATTTTTTACTATCTTTTAATTTTTTACAGATGCATGGCACTAGCATCGGTTTCTATTTTCGACCGAAGCACAATAGTTCCAGTTAGAAACCACGTTGGTAAGGAAAAGCTCTTTAAGCTAACAAAAATTAACTGCTTATAGCCCAACATGACAAAGATTACAAAATTACCCTACTAGACAGGTACCAGTTAAATGGTTGGTCAGATAACCCCTCGGCCTGACTTGCGTTTGCGTTATTTTTGCTTATTTTTCTCAATTAGTTTCTGAAGAGCAGTGTGCCAAATCTAACCATGTGTTTGCTGTCCGTGTGCACACGTACAGTATACGGCATCCCTTTCTTGCGCATGTAAAACCACATCTGTCTGCACTCTTCACTCTCATTATCCGTAATGAAAAGTTGGGTTAGCGCTAACAGTCAGGTATAATGCAAACGCTCGCAATCGCTAATGGTTATGAGTACGGCAAACATGCGCCAGGCCTAATGGTTATAAATAATGGAAACTTCATATACAGCTAACAATGAAAATACAATTGGGTTTATTATTAGATTTGGTTTTTAATGTTTAATATAATTTAAAATTACACAATTTTCACGTTCACAACAGTCAATTAGATCTATAAATACATATTTATGCCACTAAACATTCACAAAATATAATTTCACTCCATTTGCCGCAAGTTGAAAATTCCTTTGCTCGTCCACCTGAAAATACGAAAATGTTTGTGCATAAAAATATAAACCAGGACTTTACTTGTTTAATAACAATAATAAGCACTATATACTTGCCTTATCTAGGCGTATTAGTTGTAATTTCTTTGCAAAACTCCTTATTAAATATTTTATAAATTCTTTTACGACGCACTAACATTTCGCTCACAATACCAAAGAAGAAGATACACAAAGAAAAAAAAAACTTCACAGAAGGCTTTGTGTGTGTTAGTAATTTACAATTTTCGCTTGCATGTATTAGTGAGTGTGGTTAGGTCCGTCTAGTAGGGTACTCTTGGGAAAACTTATGTGATGATACCAAAACCAACTGTGAAGCCTTGAGGCTACGTGTTTTTCTTTTCAAGAGTCCCAGCTACATTCCAAAGGGTGCTGGCTAATGGACCTCATCTATTTCTGGGGCATAATAAAAAAATAAGGCAAGTTAAACACTGAGTACTCTGCTTACTTCCACCTACAAAGCACGATTGGAATACTGTGGGGTTTCAGTAGGAAGGACCTAGACTAAAGTGGCCTCATCGCAATATAATTATTTATAGTTCTTTTTATAATTTGATATTTCTCAATATTCTTACTAACAAAAACAGCTAAAAGCTTGAAGTTGTCTCTGAATATGGAGTAGAAATAGAAAACGATTAACGCAGTGAAACACAAATAAAACAACAGCAAAAACAACTAGCAACACTGCCTTATGGCTGGCAACAGAGAAGTAGCGGCAAAGCAAAATGCAATATAACTGGCAGCGACAACATTCCAATATGATGCTGCTGCTGTTGACGCTACCAACCAGTAAAATACCAACGACACACGTACACGAGAATGAGGGGAAAAAGAGAGAAAAAAAAACACAATACACTCACACAATGCAAGAGCATTCCACTTCACTTCTTTGCTTAATACCGGTATAGATGTAATTTTACAATAATGTGTGTGTGTTTGTGCCTATGGCATCGCAAAAGTGTATTTTTCCTTGCGGAGGAGAGAACTACTATCGAAGTACTGCATTTACTAGTTCTTGTCAGTCTATTACGGGTACTTTGGAAATCTAGCAGGCATGCTTTCTGCTGTTCCATTTAATATGTTATTCTCCTATGAGGTGACAATTATTGTACTGTTGTGGTATTTTATTTCGGATAACCGATAATCATTAACGAAACGAAAAGTGAACACAATGAAATTGAAGTCAAATTAAATCGCAAGGAAATGTAAAGGACATGAAAATAAAGCAAAATGAAATTGAAACGAAATCTAAATGAAACGAAATAAAAATGAAACGAAATAAAAATGAAACTAAATGAAAATGCAACGAAATGAAAATAAGATTAAATTACTAAAAAATAGCCCGAAATTAAGAATGTAAAGAAAAACAAAACTATATGAAACAAAACGGTCGCCGAAAAAAATACAAAATTTGACCCGCACAAAAAACAAAATGCAACGAAATCAAAGTGAAAACGAAACGAAAATGACATAAAAATGAAACGGATCATAAATGAAACGAAATCGGTACTAATATAGTTTTTTTAGAAAAAAAAATATACGAAAACGAAACTCAAGTGAAAGTTAATCTAAAACAAAATAAAAAATGGACTAAAATGATACAAAAACGTGACGAAAATAAAATCGGGAAAAAGTTGAAATTAAAACAAAGCAAGAACCCAATCAAAATGAAATGGAATTAAATAATTCAAAGCCAAACGACAAGAAAATTAAACAAAGAGGAAACGATGCTGAAAACTATATGATATTCACCCGAAAAAAAATCAAAACAAAAATCGTACAAAAATACTAATTAGAAACGAGGCAAAAGCGGCACTAAAAATGGAACATGCTTTAGCCAAAGGGCAAAGCAAACACACAAGAATGAAACGCAACAAAAACAACATGAAAATGAGACAAAAAGGCAATGGAATCTAAACAGTGTGCAATGAATTTGAAAGAAAAAGATTAAAAACCAACAAAAACCAGTGAAATTAGAACAATACGAGACCAAACCGAAAACGAAACTAAAAAGAATGTTAATAAAATGGAAATTATTTTAGCCGAAGAAAAACAACGAAGGGAAATTAAAGTTAAATGGAAAGAAAACTGAACGGCAATGAAAATGCGAAACGTCATCGAATCAAAATGTAATCGAAACCGAAAGAAAACGTAAGGAGAATTTAATATTTATACAGATTGAAGTCGCGAATTGTTTATAATCGGTGACTTCAGAAAAAAAATTATTAGGAAAGCCTTGCGGACCTAGAAGGTTGCACTGGTCATGATAAATCGCTCCTGCGACAGTCGGTCATGTACCGAAACGTACCGGGTTCATATCCAGCAAAGGGCTGTCACTTTCGACAATACTCCCCAAAAAAGCTGTGGGAGTGTTTTTTGTCGCAACAACAAAGTAAAAGCGAAAGCAAAATGAAACAAATACGAAGACACACTTAAAACGAAACAAACTGAAATGTTTAAAAATTGAAATAGAAGCTACTTTAATAAAGGGGGCAAAGCAAAAACAACAAAAGTTAATTAGAAAACAAGGACAAAAAAATTAACCGACAATGAAACAAAACGAATCGATAAGAAAGGAGACGAAACGACATGAAAATGCAAGCAAACCACACGACGCAAATGAAAACGAATGAAAGTAGAAACAACAAAAATGTATAAGAAAAGGGGAAAACAACAAAAACGTAAGGGAATTCAATTTTTTTTTTGACAGATAAATGTTGTGAGTGGGTTTACAATAGGGAACTTCAAAAATAAAATCTTTAAGATAGCACATAAATTTATATTACAGTTTTAGGGACCATTCGCTCATCTTTTTTTTAATGATTTCCCTCTACTCTAATATAATCGCGAAATACACAACTGGGTATATACTTTTAATAACAAACAATTTCACAGCCGGCCTTAGACCTTTGTTTCACTTCTTATCGTTCAAGGCACGTCTTTCCTTTAGTGATCGATTTTCGCAAAACGAGCAGTCACTGTTAGATTTGCACATCGAATTGCTTTAAAATTGCATTTCCCTATTAGGTTATCGTCTAAAGCTATAAATAATAGTGAATTTTATTGCTGCAATCAAAGCTTTATCGTCAAGTACATACAACAAACTATTAACAGCAAATCGCCCAACAAATGGACCAACGGTAAGTGCTAAAACAATCACAAGTCACCGCATACAGCTTACAAACATACAAACACATCTACATAGTTACATATAAACGTTTCAAATTTCAACTTTGACTTTTACAAGCGTTGGCGGATAATTTACAACCAACATGGCCGTGCATACTTCAAACAAACACTTCATACAATACAAATTTATAAGACATAAATACATTTTTAATATAGGCACAGTGTTGTTGTTTGATTTAGTTGTTTGTATGTATGTAAATGTAGAAGTTAAGCACTAATATATAATCGAATTACTCGCTGCTTGAATTTTCTGTAGCATACAAAAGTTAAATTGCCAATAGTTTTCGTTCAGCAGTAGCAATATGCTTGGGTTACAACAAAAAAGAATTAAGGCACCAAAAAAGTTTGTTTCTTAAGTCCTTCGATATTCACATTAAACTAAACGCCATGAATTGGAGCATGTTCGGTTTCATATAAAAATTATGAAAGTTAAATTGCACTAATTTTTTCATGTAAATTTTGATTTATTATATCAATTATAATTATAAGTAGTTGACCTACATATTTTCATAGCAAAACTAATTCCTTTGCGAACGATAAGCCGTTTTTATAGGGTTGCAAGCCACTGCATGGGGTTTGGATCAATTACTTGTATCAGTACAAGAACAGGTTCGTGTGCAAAATATGCCAAGTCATACTTCAGCTATTTTTTCAAATCAGTAGAGGCCGCCCCTTTCTGTAAATGGAATCAGGTGTCGATAGGGACGATTGGGATTAGATAATATCAGGCCAGCCGTATCCCAGTGGTCTTGAAACCTTTTGTTACCCGCCGGATTTTCTGGTTTAATTTAAGTACGTTAGTCTTATTAGCCAGCTCATCAATCACCTCTAAATAAAAGGGCTCTCTTCCCATTAGAAGTGCCCTTCTTTTGGAGATTAAAAATAATGTCTTTGTCGTTTTCACCACAGTAATATCCCCAGAAAGCTATAAGGAGCATTGAGAAGTTGCCGAATTAATAAGGTGCCCTGGTCCGACTGCCCCGGAAACGAGTTATTTGATACCTCACACCTTTAATAGGGTTGACTGACCCTGTTTTCGAAAATATATGTGGGGTTAAAAAACCAACTTGCTTGTAGAACAGCAGGTGATTAATAGTCGGAGGTGATAGGCGTGATACCGGTAGATCAGTCATCGAATTGCCGGACGGTGCTTTTTTGGCATTTTATAGGAGCTACCATGAAAATGAGGTCAATTTGATGTTGCGTTTTTTTGCTCCTGATGAAGCTAGGGTCTGGGTCTTTTTATGACAACAGTTGGTGCAAAAGTAGAGGAAATTTCGAGCTTCGCAAGTTACATAAATTCTCCTATTCATTTTCCATATGTTATATCGTGGTTGCTGCACTCAAAGTATAGTATCAACGTCTCCTTCCACATTACATAATAGCATTAAAGTGGTTAAGCACGATTTTATTGCTATAGCGAGGACAGCTATGTCTGTTTTAGGTCATCGTTGAAGGAGTCCTAAGTCGCTTCGCCCTTCGCGTCAGGCGGCCCAAAAGAGCCGATAAAAGATATCTTGAAGTAACTTGAATTAGGGCATGGACATATTGAAGACAGCCGTTAGATAGCAAACACCCACACTACCGAGCTGTTTTGAACATTAGCATAAAGATAGTGCCTGGGCTCAAAGATTTCTAAACCTTGGATTCTTTGATGTGCTTCTCAACCTTTGTGCTGGTTATAGCAATATGGACATTCTCGGTCTATGCGCCTACCTAAAAGGTCCTTGCAGCCGCACCTATTAGTGAACAGAACCCGGACACCTCAGAACACTATTAAGCCTAGTATGCCGGTGTGATCACAGCGAGTTTCTTCCATTTTTGCCCTGAACAAGTGGCGTTTCTTGATCGAATACAAATCTCTACAAAAATCATCATGTTGCGGGAGCCTTAATTCGAAGATCTGATGCATGTGGGTGAAAAGTATGGAAACCATGCAGTTTAGTGAAGGGTTTTTGTTGATGGTAAAGAGTAGTTCGGACAATCTCTACATATAATTAAATTGTTACAGGTACAATATACATTGCAGCCATTGAAAAAAAATTTATAGGCTAGATCATTATTGAGCCAATAGCATCCAAAGCAACAATTTTTAGAATTTTTGTCTGTCTGCTTGTTTGTTTGTGCGCGCATCACTCAAAAACTGCTGCATAAAATTTAATGCATTTTTCACCTTTGCATTACTTGGCGTCCGAGTTAATATTTAAGAAATTTCGCTAACTCGACTGGTTTCGGAGTTTACGACTAATATGTGGACCACTGCTGTCAAAAAATCTGTTAGTACAATAAGGGTATCCAACGGAAGGTACGAATGAGTGCTGCAAAAAGCGATGTGATTAGGCTCCATACCTCAACTAGCTGTGGAGATATAATGATTGTACGAGTTTTCTATTTTGTAATATATTTTGGTTTTATATTCTAATTTTGAGCCTGCTTTGTTATTTCCTCTATAATTTTCAAGATTACAAAAACTTGTTTGTAAAATTTTCTCGATCACTCATTGCTGATATTAATACTAGCGCTAGTGCACAGAAGCCACAAAAGTACAACATGCTTCAGCAGTTTGATATTTTTAGCTGTTAATACTAAAGCGGTTCGTATTACTATTATATCTATTGATTTGAAATACTAAACTAGTTAAACATATTTTTTGCAATGAAAAGCGTGAAACAATTTTTTAATTTATTGGAAAAATCAAAAAAAGCGCTTATACCTTAATTATTCATTTGACAGATCAGCATAAATGGTGTCAGATTTTCAATATTTAATATTTTTTTCCCAATTTCACTTTACACGTAACTGGTTTCTGCGAATTTCAATTCAACTTTGCAGATCTATTGTTGAAAAATAATAAAATTTTCCATGAGCTTTGTATTGTTTGCTCATATATGTTTTTGAAATGTAGAGACTTTGTAATTCTTCACAAAACTTTTTCTTAACTGTTGTTATTTATTTTGTATTTGTTGTAAATGTGGTTACAACAATTGTGTGCTCGTTTGAATATTTTCTCCACGCAGGCGCAGCAGTAGAGCAAAGTAAAATATGGGCACAGCACTAATACACACACAAACATTTAAAAATACACACATGCACACAAACGTACTCCAACGCATACATGCACAGTGCACACCTCACTCTGTTGACTTCGTGCGATCGTACGATGTATCGCTGATATTCACTTTGTTACTACTTCCATTGTAGTTTACTTTTCTTTATTCGTTTTGCTTTGGCTGCCTTTCCCACTTACATGCATATATTTTTCTTTTCTTCTTCTACAAATTTTTTTATTCTTCACATATTTCGTGCGTTTAATAAATTACTTAAATTTACTTAAAAGCCTTTGTTTTTGTTGTTGTTGTGCATAATTATTTCTGAATTTTGCATTTTAAACTAATTTTTCTCACGAATTCACCAACGAACACGCAACCACCACAAAACTAAATATTTTTCTGTTTTTTTTTGCAAATATTCACATACCAATACACACAAACACATAGAAATATGTTACCGTTTTGTAATATGCCGTTTGTCTTGTCGCACCAGACACGTCCGCTCAACCGGATATGTGTACCACTTAGCGCTCGAGCACAGGTAAAACGAGACTGTCTTGTAGAAGCGTATTTTGATGCTGTTAAAGGCTAGTGTCATACAATCAAGTGTTACAAACATGTTCGATCGTTTTTACACTCTGTTATTATATTTAAGGCTGAGAAGAAGAAGAATTACACTAACTTGTGTTGCTATCGTTTGTGGTGAGTTTCTGTTGTGTGGTAGATGTTGGCTAATGAAAGAGAAATTTATAATAATTTTTTGTTTGTGTGTCCAGGGAAATTGCTTTATTATTAACTATTATTAGAAGATAAAATTAGTTTCCTTTTTCTTTGCTTTATTGTAAGCTATTCTTTGCATAAGAACTAAAGACTAAAGAAACGAACTCTTATAGCTATTTACCATATGTTATTGTATTATTTTCGAAATTCTAGGTTATAGTATCTAATTTTATTTTATCTGGCAAATCTGAAGTTAGTCGAGATGATCCATATGTGGCTTAACTGAACATAATATGGCAAAAGATCCTATGGTAAACTAGGTATGTTACGCATGGTTACATGATATGATATGTATTGTCATGCCATGTTGTATTATGTTGTGTTGTGTTATGCTAAGCCATGTTATTTTATGTTATGTTGTGTTATGTTATTTTATGTTATGTTACGTTATATTGTGTTATGTTATGTGTTATGTTACGTTATGTTATGTTATGTTATGTTATGCTATGTTATGTTACGAAAATTTAGGGATGAAAGCTCGTTGAAAGCTTCTAGATGGGTTAGCAAAAACAAAAATTGCTGCTTTAGTTGGAGGATGCTGCTGATTGAATAAAAATTGTCTGCCCCGGTGCAGAAAACTAAGTTGCAGGGAAAACCTAAGTCGACAAGGACCTTTCCTTCTTTGTTGTTCCTAGCTAACTGCTTTGTTGAAGTCGACCGGTGTCATTTTGTAGGTAAATCGCCAATTAAAAAGAAAAGCCAGAAATCCGTCTGTTAATTGTAAATAATATCTCGGAGGTCGTATCTATGAAAACAGTTGCTTTTCTACTTACAAGAGCATTGTAAACATTTCTCTTATTTTTAAAAACAAAGCAAGCTAAGGAACCATCCCTTTTTAATATATTCCTAATGGCCTTAAGGTATAGAGAGTTTCCATACAGATTCCTGAAGTTTGAAAAATCTGTCTTAACTAGCCACATAAAAGTGACTTGAATGAGAGATGTGTTAAGAGTGAAGATTGGTTGAGAGACAATGGTGAAATAGAAACAGTTTTGTAACATTAACGAGCGAAAATGTGGCGTTTGAAGAGTACTGAGTTTTGTAGCTGACAGTAAGGTGTGGAATTGAGAATGAATTCTATTTAGCAGGCACACCTCTAATACGGACCCGTCACGGTACTGCAGGCTTGACTGAGAATTTTTAAGTGTTAGTGTACTCGGTGGTCCTTGTGTCACACTTACTTGCATTCGACTGTCGTCGTGTCTATGACGGCGGTGATTGGCTAAACTCTAAAATTTTGGATTTCTTAATTGTTGAGGGTGGTAATATTGTGTTGCGCTACGTAATTGCGCCAACAGCTCTAGCGCAATAGCTTCCACTTGCGCTGTAATCGCAACTGCCTAGCGCAGCAAGTAGGTGTGTCACTGGATCGCTAGATCTCTTTATATGCCACTTAACCTTAAAAAATTTAAATACATGGGTTTTTCGCGTGGAATTTCTCAGGCGGCTTCTATACAACTAAAATTATAGTCTTGAGCAAGTGTATGATTTTGTTGACCTGGGTGTTACTATGTACTTTAAGCTCAGTTTCAACCGCCATATTAACGCAACGGTAGAGGTGTTCTAGCATCCGTTAAACGATGGTTTAAAGAATTTATGTAACTAAAGCTGTTTTTACTACATTAGCCAGACCGATACTTGAATACGGTTCTATAATTTGGAGTCCACATTACCAGGTTCATGTAGATCGCCCAGAATCAGTTCAAAAACAATTTTTACTATTTGCCTTAAGAGATTTTCATTGGGATCCCTCGTATAATCTGCCACCCTATACGAATCGTTTAAAACTCATTAACCTGCACACACTTTCTAGTCGGAGGGAAATGCTTGGAATTATTTTTATGATTAAATTGCTAAATGGTTCACTATCTAGCCCATTTCTTCTAAGTGAAGGGAACTTCAATGTAAAGTCTCGTCCTTCAAGGCATTTTAAACCTCTAGTCTTAAAACAGTGCTGAACCAATTTTCAGTTAAATGAGCTTTTTCGCTGTTTGTGTCAAGATTATAACTCTCTTTCTGGTAGATTTAATATTTCAGACTCGCTTAAGCAGCTTCTCTAAGCATTAGACTAGAATTTCCTTAGAAATTTCTTTGGTAAACCGCAAATTATAGACATCTTACCAGTGCCCTTTCTTTCTTGTGTGTGCATTACTTCCATATCAAATAACCCAAATTCAAAAACGGAAAAACCACACACCAGAAATTGCAGGAGAAGCACGGCTTAGTTGAAACTAATGTCGTTCTATTCTGTTGCCGCAACATTTAGGAGCAACCACCTAACATGACAACATTTAACACTTAAAGCCTAGCTCTGAGTTGCATCGAACACCTAAAAAAGTAGCAGCAAAACCTACAAAATGTTATTTCAGAGAGCGAGAAATCTAGAAAAACACCGAAGCAGAGTTGCGCTTCAGGAGCACAATTACCAATGTGGTCGATAAGACTAAACATTACTTGAGCGCTTAAGTGAATGGATCACACGACGGCTGCTGACCACAAGAACGAATACGGCTGACTGCATTCTTACTTTGGTTTAACTTAAATCGTACTAAGCCAAGAGTTAAAAAGCAAAAAAAAAATTTAATAATAAAATAAAAACAAAACAAACAAGCCAATATAATAGTTGCCAACCACTGCTGTAAGTTGACTGAGAGAGCCCTCAGGGCTGTAGCATTGGAATGGCAACAACAAAAGCAATAATAAAGCAACAACGATCAGCAGGAGTAATGAAGCAAATAATAAACGACGAAGCATATGGAGGTAAAGAAAGAGCAATAAAAGCGAATGAAAATACATTCACGATCGTTGTTGACCAGCGCAGTTAAATACCTTACTGTTTTTGTTGTTGTTAAAGGTTTTATTGCTGCATAAGTACAAATGTATGTTTGTATGTTTGTATTAGGGTGATTTAAATTTTGTTTCGCTTATCATGGGGTAGATTTTGTACTTTATAAAAACAAAAAAGTTTTACTGAACATTTGAGGTTGGTTCTCTCGATTTCAAATAAATAATTATTCACATGGGGTACTTAGCTGCCAAGCAAACATTTGAGAAACGTGTTATGGTACTATCGAAATAGCTGTCGGGTTGTCCACCCGCTTCGCGTTATCATTATTCTCTAAAAAATGTATCAAAAAACTCATCAGCTAAGTAACACAAGAAATTTAAACTTATAAATGATGTATTAAGAGAAGAAAGAATCAGTTCGATTTTAAAGAGTAAATTCATAAAGTTGCTATGGGTTAAGCGGGGATAGTATCGATTTTTTAATGCTGAAAAGCGAGTCAGAAATATCAAATGTGCTGGAGTGAGTGTTATAATTGTCACACAAACATCGGAAAGACTCATTTAATTCAAAATTAGACTTACACTGTTTCAAGAAAAGAGGTTTAAAATGTCTTGATGGCCGAAAAGGAATGTTAAAGTTTACTTCTCTTAACAAAAATATAATAATTTAATCACAAATATTGTTCCGAGCATTTCTCTACGACTACCAAGGGTACGAAGGTTAATAAGTTTTAAACGATTAGTATAGGGAGGAAAATTATACAAGGAAACCCCTTGAAAGATCTCTTAAAGCGAAAAGTAAGAATTGTTTTTGAACCGATCTACCTGGACCTGGTAGCTCGGATTCCAAATAATTGAGCCATATTCTAATATCGGTCTTACTAATGTTGTAAAAAGAGCTTTAGTTACGTTCAGATCACAAATTTTTTTCGACCATCGCTTAGCGAATGATAAAACACTCCTAGATTTATTGACGGTTGCATTAATATGGAGATTGAAGCTAAGTTTACAATCCATCGTAATTCCCAAATTGTTGATTATGTAGGAACCCTGCTATGTATTTCTGCGCGAAAAAACACATATATTAACATTTTTTAAAGCAGCAATGGAAAAATAATTGTTTTTAAAGTTGTTCTAAAATCTGTAGGGTATCTCCATGTAAGCCAACGAAAAATCATAAGTATACTTTGTAATTAAAGTAAGAATTCAAGTAATTAAATGCAATTTTTTTAAATGAAATAGCATTAAAATAAAATAAAAAACACGCGTGTTACCCCAAAATGGTTCCCAAAAAGTCTCAAATCCAATTCAAAATAATCCAGAAAATATCAAAAAATAATTAAAAAAGATCCTGAAAACATCTCGAGAAAGTCACAAAAGCAATCCCGAAATGACCTTGTAATGGTACCGAAACTAAACCCGCAATAGTCTCGAAAATAATGGCGAAGTGATCCCGAAAAAGTCATGAAATTGCTCGAAATAGGCAAGAAAACAGTTCCGAAATAATCCCGAAAACAGTCCCGAAATCAAACCGAAAGGGTCCCCAAATTAATCCCAAAAAGTATTCGAAAACTTTTGCATCGCCTGATAAGAAGTTAACTTTAAAAAGTCACATTCGACAAACCTTTTATATTTTTTTTTATAAAATGCAAATTCCTCCACCTCACTTGCGAAGCGAAAAAAAATTTTAGTCCACCCTAGTATGTTTGTTTTTGTATGCTTCGAGCATGCCTTCACTTTATTTAGTCTCTTTTTTAGTGTTTGTGTTAACAGAAATTATGATAGGATCCACTTACAGGTATTGGATGTAAAGTTGTGTGTGGCATATATACGTGCGGGGGTATTAACAAAATTTCGATTAGATGGTGCTTTTTAAATATTTTTTTTAATCAAAAATACCAACGTTTTTGCTGTTGATAGAAAGCTTTTATGGATTGCTTATTTTAGGGGTCAGAGCTGGGAAGACATCATCTCTCACTTCCTATTAATCTTCTTCTACTTCTTAATTTTTCGTTAGAACTTGTCTACGTCTTGGTACTCCTCTTGGCCTTTAACCAGGTCTGAAGCGCGAATTCCTGCAGAAGTAATTTAAAAGATATTTTTGGATATATTTATTTATTCTATTTTATGAAAAACTTCTCTTTCTCCGTGATTTTCGAAGTCGAAACAAAACAGGTACTTCCCTCCCTTGTAGAAAAGTTAAAGGTGTCGCGCAGCAAGTTGTCGGAGAAGCTTGAGCTTCCTTGGAAGTTTGGTGGAATGTTATTTAACATTGACTCGAACAAACAAACCTTTGTCAGTGCCCCCGTGTAACTATTTATGTTTGTATGCACATATATGCAGTTAAATATGTATGAATGTGCTGCAGTTATTTTCTGGTTGGACGTACATAAGCACGTTTCGAATCACTGGAATGTGCCGCTTAACAACCGATTGATCAATGCTCTCGATCGAGTTGTAGTGTGATTGGGCCCGCAAAATTTCATGTGAACTCATAGCTTTGAGACATTTTGCTCAACAACCACTACAACAAACATAAGTATTGATGTGTACTGCGAGTATTACTTACAGACACCTTCAAAAGTAATTTAGTTTAGAATGAGTTCGGAACTAGTTGTACGTCTACATATATGGATTAGGAACTAACTTTTGAACGGATATGAAATAAGACTAGTCTTTTGCGAGTACTAATCGACTTGAGTACTTTGAAGAGGAGGTTAATTCAGCCGAGATACATTGGATTTGCAAGAAACTCACATTCGTTGACAAATGTGCAGCTTGTGAAGCTCTGAGTCGCCGAAGGGTAAGGGGAGTGTAAAAGGTCTTGACAGTAATTTGAAGGAAAATGATCAGGAACGCTCCGGTATCAGCACCTTCTGGTACTCTCCCGACTGCCGCGGGAGCTATTTGTTTGAACCCAGCAATCCCTCACATATAATCAAATACAATAAAATAAAATAAAATAAAATAAAATAAAATAAAACAAAACGAAATAAAATAAAATAAAATAAAATAAAATAAGATAAAATAAAATAAAATAAAATAAAATAAACTAAAATAAAATAAAATAAAATAAAATAAAATAAAATAAAATAAAATAAAATAAAACAAAACAAAATAAAATAAAATAAAATAAAATAAAATAAAATAAGATAAAATAAAATAAAATAAAATAAAATAAAATGAAATAAAATAAAATAAAATAAAATAAAATAAAATAAAATAAAATAAAATAAAATAAAATAAAACAAAATAAAATAAAATAAAATAAAATAAGATAAAATAAAATAAGTGTAAAAAAAAATAATATAAAATAAAGTAAAATAAAATAAAATAAAAAAATAAAGTAAAATAAAACAAAACAAAATAAAATAAAGATAAAAGTAAATAAATTTAAATAAAAGAAAAGAGAAGAAATGAAAAGGAAATAAAAGAAAAGAAAAGAAAAGAAAAGAAAAGAAAAGAAAAGAAAAGAAAAGAAAAGAAAAGAGACAAGAAAAAAAATATAATAAAATAAAACTTAATAAAAAGTAAATAAAATAAAATAAAAAAATATAATAAAAAAAAACGGTAAAAAAATTAAAAAAAAAAATAAGATTAAAAAAATAAAATAAAACAAAATATAATAATATAATAAGTAGCATATTACACGAAAAAACGGAAATGAAGGAATCGAACCGCAAAAGCAAACAAAGGGTTGAATAACACTGAATAACAGTTTTGGTTACTATGTTAATTAAAGTTGAGCATGAAGGATAAAAGTAAAAAGATCTGGCCTTTTTTGTGGTGCATATGTTACACTGGGCGAACTCTCGTTCTATTAAAAGTTGGGTTTCCTCCAGCTTTTACAACAGTAAATCTAAAGCTATATCACCTAATCTTCAAAAAGAAAAATTTCGGCAAGAAGCTTTTCTATCTAGTTTTGCGCTTGAAGACTCAAAAATTAATCAAAGTTGGCAACTTTCTCCCCCGAAAACTTCAAAAAAAATCCCTAGTTCAAGAACAAAGTTTGTGCTGAGGAAAGTGTTTTAATCAATATCTAAGCAAGTTGCATTTAAATAAGTATTTAAATTTACCAAATAACATACATACCTACGAATATAGATAAACATACAACAGCAAAATTTTGTGTGGGTGAATTTCCTAAAATAGTTATGGTTTTGAAATATTTGTATTATTTAAGGGTAACCACTTAAAGTGACATGCAACTTGCAACACAAACAGTAAGTACCCTGCAGGAAAGTCGATTACTTCCGATAGCAATTTCTGGCTTAGAATTAGAGATGTAGTGCCAAATAGGGACTAGTTCGATCTAAAAACCTGCAATATGGTTACTATCACAAGCATTTTTTTATTGTTAATGATTTTTTTTTTTGGTGTATTAAATTCATCTTTCTCACAAGAAAATTTGGTTAAGGTCGGAACCAACGAAACAGTAGCAATAACTATTCAAAAGCTTAAGCACGAAGCACAATTTCCACTTCCTAGAACATTGTCGTATTAAAAGCGACCGTTGATTGCATGTAAACGGTATGTATGATGGCCAAGTGGGTGTGACAAATGGACTACCAGTAATTTTCCCTGCTTGGTATGCAGGCTTTAGTACAAATGGTTTTCCAGCTGAAGTTTAATGCACTCAAATTACCACGATATGAATGAAACTATAAAAAAAAAACTTTTGCAAGTACCTCCCGCCAAAATTCTATTGAAAGCCATTAAAAGCAAAAACAAAAAGATACACATATAGAAAATCAGAAAACTGTCGGAAGCAACAAAAGCTGTCATCGTTGTCGAAGATACCTATTAAGCCACAAATATTGATCAAACTTGCAATCGTAAAATTGGCCCAAAAGTTGCATGTTAATTGTAATAGAAGAACATTGTTGTAATGGTTAAGTAGGTCTTCGGGGGTTAAAGCATATTGGCGACTAAGCATGGACGCGAAACTAAATATAACGGTGCGATTGGGGCTCATTGCCATGAGTTAGATGATACCGCGCCTAAACGTAGGCAATGCAAAAGTATATTCGACGATTAACTTCTCAAAGTTTTGTACACATTTTATTATACGCCCACAATTTTGTGGTTGTTCGCATGCTGATTTAACCAATTTTTAGTTACATTTTTTACAGCTACAAAATTAAAAAAAAATTGTAATCTTTAAAATTTGTTGAAAGTTGTAGAATTAAAATGAAAAAGTTATACTAAAATTGGAATTAGCTCAGTATTTAACTGATTGTAATTTTTTTGGAATTCCTCTTTCCTTCTTTTTTTTTGGTTTTTATTAACTCCTCCATGCTACAACACTGTTCTAATATTATTTCGCCATAGGTAACTCTTCACGCTTTTAATGCCCAAATTATGCTTAGGAATGTTTTCAGCCTGTTATTGTCTTTGTTGTTTTTTCCTTTGTCAGCACAACATGGTACGAAATCCATAAAAATTCTCAAATTTCATGTACCTTTCCTGAGGTAAAATTTATAACAGTTTGTCAGGACATTTTTATGTACAGTGCAGGAAATATAAAAGAGCAAATATCGAGTAAATTTTCTTAAAAAGAGCTTGTGATCAAGACTTTTAAAAAATGTATTTTTTTTTCTAATTTAAATCTTTTTTACTTAAAATAATACTATCAAAAATTTTGTTTTGTTTTTAAATTTAAAACTTTCCTATTTAAAAAAAATCAAAATTAAAATCTTTTTAATTAAAAAGTTTTTTACTCAAAAATATTCTATCAAAATTGTATTTCTGTTAATCAAACATTTTCAACTTCTTACTTCAAAAAAATACTATCAAAATTTTAATTCTTTACTGAATTTAAAACTTTTCTTATTAAAAAAGGTACTATTAAAATCTTAGTTTTTTTAATCTAAGACTTTCTTACTTAAACAAATATTTTCAAAATTTTAAATTTTTTTTTAAAACTTTACTACTTAAAAAAAATAGTATTTTTTTCTTTTTAATTTAAAAAATGCTTACTTAAAAATATTTTAATT
Source organism: Merzomyia westermanni (assembly GCA_949987695.1). NCBI lineage: Eukaryota > Metazoa > Arthropoda > Insecta > Diptera > Tephritidae > Merzomyia > Merzomyia westermanni. The sequence goes on from OX465288.1 coordinate 8,850,570, forward strand.
TCATTTCAATTCAAGACTTTCTTACCTACAAGAAAAATACTATCAAAATTAAAATTTTTAACTTAAAAAAAAATTTTGTTAAACTTTTTAAAAATATTACAAATTTTTTTTTATTTAGCCTATACATTTTAAAATATTGCAATCTTGTACTGAGGCCGACGATGGAAGTTATTTTTAATAATTTCATGAAATTAATATTATCATAATTACTTTTAAAAAATTTTGATTTTTTTTGTTTTGGTCCAAAACTTGCCAGCTTGTAGTTATCTGTTGTTTTGTAATATTTAAAAAAAAAAAATGAATATGGATAAAATAAATACCTACTAACCCACTATTTTTCCACGAGTGTACACATTAGGGTGGCACAAACTTAACAAAACCTCTCTCAGCTTAGAGGGGATTTTGTAGGTTATAACAAAATTATTTTTATTTGACGTTTTGTGACCTGAAAAAAGATTTGTTCAAGGGCTTCATAGCAATACATAAAAAACTAAAGTTTTGATACTTATAAGGAAAAAATAATAAAATATTCAAGGGACTGCATAACAACATAAAGAGAAAGTTATTAAATAAGACTTATAGGAAAAAAAATGGGAGAAAAGAAAAATAAATTTCAGTGCTGCACAACAATGCAGCCAAAAAATTATGTTCTTTATTTATTAGAAAAAAAATAAATCATTTTTTAAAAGAAAATATAGAAATAAATATTTTTTGTTACATATAAAAAATACAAAAGCACTCGTTCAGAGCTGCATAAGAACATACATACAATTTATTTTATTATTTTGAGACACTATAAAAAAAAATTTTTTTTTATTTTTTTTTCCATTTTTCATATAATTTTTTTTTAATTTGCACATAAAAATAAAATTTTTTTTTTCAGGGCTGCATATCGACATAACATAAAAAATATTTAAGAAAACTCGTTCTGAGTACTGCATATCAAAAAAATGTAAGAAATAAATATCATATTGCTCTTCGCTGGTCTTAAAAAAATAACTACCAAAGTAAAAATATATATACCAATATATCGTCTTGACAATCATTACTGGACAATATTAGAAAAAAAAAATAAAAAGAGTTCCTGATCTCCATAACAATACATGCTTGGCAAGAATATTTTTTATAAACTTTGCATAGAAAAATAAAATGCTTCCAGGTATGCATAAAACAGAAAAAAATATTTAAAAAGAATTATTGTGCTGCATATGAAAAAAAATCCAGGGTAACACAACTATAAATACATATATTTGATCTCGTTGTTTACAGGAAAAAAAAAAAAAAAAATAGTTTAGTTTGGTTAAAAATAAAAGTTAATAAAAAAAGTGACTTCCAAAAAATTTTGTAGAGGTACATTAAACTTAATCAAGTATTCATGAAACGAGCTCAAGGCCAAGAATAATAATTTTTCACTTTTTAATTTTTAAGAAAATTATTATTATCTACGAAAAAGTTTTACTTGCTATTGAACCACAGCAAAATCTTAAGCCAAAAAAATTGGCGAGTCAAAAATTATGTTCGTGTTAAAAATTATAAAGTAAAATTTGTTTTTATTTCGCTCCACCCTAATTCTAGTATATTTAACAGTTATGGGTCCCATCGCAACCATACCCCCGCACATGCGGCCGTAAGTAAACAATTGATAGAAGGCGAATCTATAAAAGCTGCCCACCAACGCTTTTACTATTTCAGTTCGAGGTGTAAAATAGCGCGAAAAGGGTGCTTGGGAAAATAATTCATCAAAAAAAAAAAAAAGAGTTCCTAAAAATAAAATAATTATTGGAAAACAAAACCGCAAGGTTAAACGACCGCAATAATTACGTTTTGACGCGCTCATTAACGGTAAACGGCAAGACGCGTAACGGAAATCGTAAATCCTTGCATTTCACCCGACTCTAAACTGCAGCGCGTCGCTTCTTCAAAAGCTCTGTGCAAATATTTGCGCAACCGGAAGGAAGGAAGTGCATGTCCGCTGTCATTTCCCTTTCCTTTATTACGAAATTTCTTCATTTTGTTATTGCATGTGTTTGTGTTTGTGGTAACGTTGCATGTCAAATTAGTAAACCCCATCACATCAACATCAACACCAACTTGAAACCGCAACGTCATACACACATACATACTTGGTGAAATTGTTTGTTTGTGAAAAACTTTTTGTTGCAAAATAAAGTTATTCCTTCGGCTTACATTCAAATGTGTATAACAAATCAATTTCGTATTGTTGTTAGCATTGTAAACTTCAACACATTGCATTGCTAAAGATGAAGTCGGAAAATTGCTTCACTACATTGGCCAACTTGAGTGAAGGTGCACGTCAGTCATACGTTTCCCAACTTTTAAGCAGCGATCACGTAACGCGTCGGCGACGTTCATCGTGCGGCGGTCTCTCGGACAAGGACAGTGCGTGCAGTCCACGTATTGGCGGTAAACGGCAACGAATTAAGCACACACGGTATTGAAGAGTTTTTATATTCGTTGATTTAAGAAGTTTATTTAAGTTAATGTGCAACGGTCATTGGATTAACAGAGTTAAATAATGTTAAATTCGAATTATTTGCGAGAAATCGATCAAAAAGGGTTTTTGTTTACGTTTGGGCAAACCAAAGGCTTATAAAAAATTGAATTATTTGCTGTAGTTTGAAACTTATTTGAAAATCTAACTTCCGGTCATATGACAATTAAATCATTAAAAACTGTTTGGCATTGCTCGAATACACATTTTTTCAGTTTTTATTAAGAAAGTAGCAATTCAAATTTAGAAAGTAGGAAACCGTAAGCTGAATTTGTACTGTGATTTTCTGAATATGAATTTTATCTCCTTAGCTTAAACTGAAAATTCTGTATTTAATTGCAGCTCTCTAAAAATAAACTCAAAAAGGTTTAGTTGGTGGAAATAATTTAAAAAACTATGATTTAAAACTTACGGGATATAAATAAATAAATTGTAAGATAAAGAAGCAATGTATAGGCCGTAAATCAACAAAAATTGTTGGTATAAAAAAGCAATAGCAAAAAAAGTTTATAAAAGATAGTAATTAAATAATTTGAAAACCAACAAAAGGTAATGTTGAGTGTCAGTTGAGTTGAGTCTCAAAATATAGTGGACCATATCTCTTCCGTGATGGAATAAAACCAGCTGTTTGAGCTTTATGAAAATTGTGGGAAATGAAAGATTCATGTCTACCTCAAGCGCGATTTCGAATCCTTTTTAAATTCCAATCCATTTTTAAATAATAAATCAATTTTATTTGTGATTTGAATCTTCATCCAAAGTATATTTTATTTTGTTTCCGAGTCAAAACACTAATTAAAAAGCATCCCTGATTTGGCTGAAGCATCGAGTCACAAAAAAAAGTTATGGTTGATTTTAAGCAAACTTTAATTGTGAGTTTTTAGTTTCATAAATAAAAATTTCTTGTTTCCCCTTGTATAAAAAAATGTACGAAATGTACTTTTTAGCGTGCTGTAAAAGATACACCCTAAATTTTAAGCTAATTTTCAGAGGGTTTCGGAAAAACATAATTTTTTTAAACTTCCAACTGGTTGTTTTACTTCAGATTTTTATCTGGTCGGTGCGCCATTATTTTAGTTTTATTAGGCTCTATATATCCTTGTAGTGTACGGTTTGAGCTTCAATGTCGTTATCAAAAAATATGTTTTTAATGTTTTTTAATTACTTTTGATAATTTCTTATTATTTGTAATTTTTTTTGTTTTTTTTTGTGTGATTATTTTGCCGCATGTGCTGATGTTTGTCTGCAAAAATACCCAAAAGTAATCAAAAACAATCAAAAGAATTAAAACATCAAAAACAATCAAAAATAATTAAAAAATAAAAAGGTTTGATTGGTTTTGATTATTTTTGAATTTTCGTTTGATTATTTTTTTAAGTAATAATTAAAACCCGAAGACAATGGGTAATAAATAATTAGTGGACTTTTCCAAAATATAATCAATCAAACTAGTAATCTTTACGATCAGTAATCATTACTTAACGAGCCTCCTTCAAACGAATTCTGTTATTTTCTAAATTTCAAAAGTCAGATAGAAAGAATTTGTCCATTTGGTATTTGAATATAGCAGAGTAATGCCTATGATGTAGGTATTATTTATTAAGAATACTTTTATTTTTAGATTTTCAAACAAAAAAAATATTACAAATAGAATTTTTTTTTGGGTCAAAAATAATAAGAACAAGTTAGATTTTATTTTAAAAGCTAAAAGGAACACCCTATCCAAATTTAATTTTTTTTTTGAGTCAACTTACTTTATACTAGCCCCCATATTCATAAGAAAGTTGTATAAAGCTCTTAAAATTCAAAATTTTTCTGTAAAGGTAAGTTTAAAAAGCTTTATAAATAAATTTTGTTTTTCATGAATATGCGGGTAATTGTATAATATTCTGTTTCGACCGAACTTCGACTTCCTAACATGCTTCAAAATTGGATGTCATATAACCTAGATACAATAAGAAAACAATTACTGCTGTAAAATACAGCGGTGTTCAATATAGTAGTAGTGAAAATAAAATGGATATCGTTCCACGAAATAAGAAGAACTGTGATTTTAGTAATTTTCATTTAATATATAGCAAATTCCATAACAGAAACCACATGAAAAGAAATTACAAAGTTCAGGAAAGTTAATTAAACTTTTAAAAAATGATCATGGAAGTGCTTGAATTTTTTTTCAGAATTTTTAGAAAATTTTTGAGTACGCGGCTTTGTAGACCAATCAGTTTTAGTATAATATTGTGCAAGTTAGAACTCGCTCAAAAATTTCCCTGAATTTTCAGAAATTTTTTCGTCAAGAGAGTGAGTGATTTCTTCCATACAACGCATGAACAAAAATTAATTTTGTATGAAAAAAAATTCTCAACATCCTTGAGAGAGAATGAGACATAAAATTCTCTAAAAATTATGCCCAAAAATATTAAACTTTTAATGTAAATTTTTTAAACTTTAATTAACTTTTCTGAACTTGGAGTAAACTATGAAACTTATTTTTATGGGGTTTCTGTTATGGATTAGCTGTATTTTAAATGAAAATTATTAAAAATACAGCTTCTTTTTATTTCGTCGAACGATATCCAATTTAGTTTCACTACTATTATAATGTGCTCCCATAACACATTCAGGCGTAGCCAAATGAATTGATTAAATGCACCAAAAGCGAAATTAAATCAACTCAACAATACAAAAACAACCACCAAAGCGACAAAAGCAGACTAAAAACTACAATTGGAACACTTGCTTCTATGTTTTTCGAACATGTTAATTTCCAATTAGAAAGTGCCATAGCAACGAGTAAACAAAAAACCGCACAAAACAATGAACAAAACCCATAAACAACAACAAACACAATGCATTTGCAGCAGAGTTTTAGGGGTGGAAAAATTATCATCCACTTGTTCCAACTTCAATAAACTAGCAAACAGTTAGTTCTTTCACGTAGGCCGTCAGTTGTTGTCCTAACTATAAGCTTGAGTTGTTGTTTAGAATGCGTGGCGCGTTGCACAAATATCGAATGCGAAGCCGACTTCAGCAAAATAACAAAAAACTAATTCAAACAAAAATGTGATAAGAAATTGTTTCAAAGCAAAACTTTTAATGCAAATTTTGTTTTTGTTTTGTGCGAATCTTACTTAGGAATATACCAATGAAGTCCTCAAAGAGTGTGGGCAATAAGCGAACTAAACCAATGGATTACACGAACTACGCATATAATGAGGCCGTAAGTCGGTTAAAATTAATGTTGGCTGATTCGTATGCCCCGCCCCGAGGAGGTGGAGTTGGTAGCACAAGCGGCATAAGTGGCGCATCAGGGGCGTATATGCGGCACATGAATGAGGATTCAACGGATAACTATTCGGATAATTTATCGGTAAGTAAAATGGTGAGAAGAAGTTTAGCTTTAAGTGTTCTAGTTTGCCTGCAAGAGTTTGTTCAACTTTATAAATGGTTCCCATTAGATTGTAAATATATTGAGGTTAAGAGGGGTTGTGGCTTAGACTGGAAATCTTCTGAGAAAAGAACTTTGCGAATTGTCTTCATTTTGGCAGACTTTCCGAACTTGGAGTTTAATTAAGCCTTTGCATTGGGAAAACAGAAAATATGCTTTTCACGTTAGCGGAAAGAGTCTTCATCTCTAGATTAATACTTTTTATTTTACGCACTGTAATTCAAACTTTTCTCGTAAGTCCTAGTTTTGTACTAAAGGCAGGAAGTGTGTATAGGTTAGATTTTCTGTCTCAGTTTAATAAGTAATTTTGGAAAATCCCAAAATAGTTAGCTGGTTACCGTGGTGATCCTCCACGGACTCTTGAATAATTTCAACAATCGCGGACTCAATCGACTCGCAGTGCCTTTCCAGTATGTCGTCTTTGTAATACATAATCCGTTAGGTCTACCATTCCTAAGATTCGTCAAGGTTGTTGTTCCAACCCGAAGTGAAGGTCTTGCTGCTCCGGGAGGTTGGGCGGACAAGTTTGTAGGCTACTGGAAAACTTTTTTTCGAGAGACCTAACTTTATCGTCCAGTCAGTCTGGTGATTTATTAAGTCTTTTACTGCTACAGAGCCTATCCCTGACTGAGACTATCCTGGCTAATAGCCTCCCTCGCGTTCGAATGTCTTATACCTAACCAATATATCCATTTTTGATGTCGATAAACCGCCTTGACGACTGTGGCCATTACTTATCATAGCACGCCACTCATAAATGTTTAGAGATAACTGACGCCAATTAGAAACACCAAAGGCGATCTGGTCATACTGCACCTGTTTTCCCTCTAAATCGGATCCCTCCCTTCCTCTGTTGCCCAATCTCGGTGTGGATATAAATCAATACAAAACCCTTCATGGCTGGATATTCTTTGATCAGTCTAAAGTTTTATAAATCCTTGCTTCCAGGATTAGCACACTTAGTTGTTTATTGGCACGGTTCTCGAGGATAAGGGCTATCATACGTTGCTTTCTAGGAATAGCTTCAGCTTTATATCTCTGATCAGCCTATTCTCCTCTGCTTGAGTGCCTCCTCACTCCATACCAGCAGAAGCACGGTTCCTCTATTTTTAGCGCCGCCCAGTCGTCCATGGAAACACTTGTCTCAGCAGCTTGAAACTGTTTCTCCCATCCATCTTCATTTTGGGTAATCAAATGCACGCAACAAATTTTGCGAGAACCTTCCTTAAAAAATAATTCGCTTATTTGATGCCCTTGAACTATGGGAACTAAAGTGGCTGGTGACCATCTCGCTCTCATTCGGCTTTGATGACCTTTTAACAAGTTGCGACAACACTACCCAAGCCGTTGACCTAGCTTTGAGCGTTAACACTATCTGATCAAGTGAAGGCTTCAAGCTACGGAAATGGAACTCCAATGATGTTTTGGGATTGAGGTAGGATTCGCTATCCGATCCACTATTCTTCCATGTCGATCTTAAGCAAACATGTCAACAACCGCGGCAAGTGCTCAAGGAGCTGGCACGTCTTTTCGATCCTGACGGGGCCTATCCCCTGTCCCTCACTGGAGCTTCACATTCCTAAAACTCGGCTTCCATCATTACTTCTCGCATCACCCAGCACAACTTTAAGATGGTCTCTGACAGACTTGTTAAATAATGATTACTAATAATGATTACCGGTTTGATTAATTATTTTCTTGAGAATCCATTTAATGATTGATTACCATTATTTAAATTTTTTTTTTTACAAAATAATTTAAAAATGTAATAAAAAAAAATTATAATTTTTTGCTATTATTAAAAAAATTACTTTTGATTATTTTAGATTTGCTTGGATTATTTTTAATTTTTTTCAGTATTGTTGTAGAAGGACATAAATATACATACCAACAATAAAAAAAAAATTTTAAATAATTAGGAAAAAAATTATTTGATTATTTTTGATTTTTTGATTATTTTTAATTATTTTTGATTTTTTTTTTTTGTATTTATTTATTTATTTTTTTCTAATTGTAATCAATTAATAATTTCCTTTTCTTGAAACCAAATTAAAATAATTATTACAAATTAAAAAAAGCCATCTAAATTATTGATTACTAATTACTAATCAAATTTAACAGGTCTGGTCTCTGACCACGTCGCTGTAAAGGTTCTTTTCAATGCGGAATAACTAGTGAAAGGGCCCTCATCCTTCCTATAAACCTTACCTCCTCGCCGCTACTTTTGTTTAGTTACGAGCGATTACTCTTCGTCCACTGCTGTGTTTTCGGTTATCTTGTACTCATTGAGCACGGCTTGACACTTCAACCTGCTCTCGGCATCTCGCTTATACCTAACCTCTTCTTTTATTTTTTTTTTCAATATCTTATCTAAAATGTAGAGTGTCCTGTAACAAATTTGCTTCATCATGGTACCTGACGACTTCCTTGAAGGTTTGGGAGCCATTGTGGCTGGTGCGTTTCCCGTACCATCTAAATAAAATATTAAATAAATATGATAGACCAAGAAGAACAGAAACCCCCTTCGTTGGTGCGATATTAAAAACCGATCTGAGTTGAACCAGATTAGTTCGGTATGCTCGGATACTAGAACCTACTCTTTCTTGCCCACCTATTCGCGCGAATGATTTTTAGACAACATTGGATTTTTTTACGTCATCGCACCTATTCTTTCGCAATGAAGTTGCAAGCAGCTCACCACATTCTTTCTTCTCCCTCCCCAGGTCATCGAACGCCCAGTTTATTCAGACATTTCAAAATATTTATCTCCAGCTCAAAAGTCACGCATATCTCCAGGTTTCCGCACCAAACCGAAATCATTCAACACATTCGCATCTTCCAAAGAAAATTTAACGCTCCAAATGCCCTATGCTGGCAGTACGACGACAGTTACAGCGCCATTAGATTATTATAAGACCAGTAAGCCACAACAACAACCAGTTGCTGACACCGTCCATGCGCCCGTCGAAATCTTCAACTTCATTGAAAAGCAAGAGGATTACATTGAACAGCTAGAAAAGGAGTCCAAATACTGCCGCAACGAGTTATCGAATTTGCTTGGTAAAGTCAAAGATGTCATAAACGAAAATACGCACCTCACTGAGACGGCACGCAATGAACTGGCAGCACTGAGTGGCGCCGACAAGACAACGCCCAACACAAGTCCGTCCTCAGATAGCGATGAGCAACAGCATTACAAGAAGAAAGCTGCAACCACACCGCGTAGCAAGAAGGATACAACAACAACTGCTGTTAAGTCACCACGCTATGCCTCGGCGCCCAATATTGTTTATGAAGCACGCATCAGCGAGCTCGAGGCGGAGCTTATGCAAGCAAATATCGATTTGAAACGTTTCAAAAATGAGAATGAGGAACTCAAACGCAAATTGGCTCACGTTGACCCACTGGTGCTAGCTGGCGCTCACACAATGCCGACAGGCGCCAACAATACGTCCACCAACTCGAGCTGTGATACGCACCGCAAGCAAATCGAGCATTTACAACAGGAAAAGAACGCGCTCGAGGAAAGTGTGCGTCAGCTGCAAAAGCTCTTGGATGAGGCTAAATCACAGCAATATCAGAGCGTCACATCAAAGCGCTACATCAACGATCTTGTGCAAATGGAACGCGCGCAGGCAGAACTGGAAGTGAAACATTTGCGTGAAGAGCTTGATCGACAGCATGAACGCGTACGCGAATTACAACACGAGATGGCGCGTCGCATTGCCGATGAGCGTGCGAATGCCGAACGCCGCTACAACACCCAGGTGGATCAATTGGGTGGCGATCTGAGTAGCCAGTGGGAGCAGGTGGCCAAATTGCAATTGGATTTGGAGCGTGAGAAACGATACGCAAATGATTTGAAGCGTGATCTCTCGAGTCGTAATGCGCAAATTGAAGAGCTCAAAATGGAATTGCGCTCAAATCGAAATACCTTCTTGGCCGATATGGCGCAAACGAATGCAGAGAAGCAATCGCTGGAGCAGGAAATCACTTCGTTGCGACTGCAATTGGACCGTGCGGCGCGTGAGGCAAAAACTGAGGCGACGCGATTAACAGCGGAGATTTCGTCGTTGCGCCAGCGTTTGGATCGTGGTGATGCCGATTTGTTGCATTCTAAACGCGAGGTGCTGCGCTTGAATGATGAGATTGCCAATTTGGAGAAGGAGGTGAGTTTAATTAAATTTTAGTAAGAGAGGGTTTCTATTTACTTCAGTGTCTGGTAATAAATCTTCTTACATTTGCAGTTAGCTTATGGTGAAATGAAAAATGAGATACGGCCCACCAAAAAGGATTTGGACAAACGTATTTCCGAGTTGCAGGAGAAGCATGGTGAGCCTTTTGGTATTATAAACAGTTTATTCCAACTTATTTTGCAAGTATTCTCGCCAGTATTTTGCACTAAACTAGTTGTAAGGCACAGACAAATTCACTCCTCCCGAAATAGGACGTCCACTGTATATGCACTTCAGCGTAGAGTTTTTAGAGGATTAACTAGTTTATGATAAGTCTCTAAAAATAGAACAAAATAAAGCAGCCACTGCTGGTAGACGTCACAATACTTCGCTGCTGCGATATCATTTGGCTAAGAACCGTTGCTATATCTAATAAAAATGATAACACTTTGGCGCGATATACCTCCGAGAAGATTAATGCTGAGCTCCTGAATGGCATCCACTATAACACGGCTTCCGCCTAAAGAGTGGTCTAAACATATTCATGAAGAGTCTAATAATGTTTTTTTGTGTGAGACTTTTGAGAAGAAATCATAATTTGATCTCACTATTTTGCCCCCCACCAATCGCACATATTACTACACTCCTGCTTCTACTCACTGTGTTATTGTAGCCACAAACAACTTACTGCCGCGCTATTTTTGTTGTAGAAAAAGAACGCCCACTGATAAAGAGGAATGAAAACAGCTGCCTTCCGATTTTAAACAGTAAATGCCGAATCCATGTGCGCTGAATCCAGAAACTCTTCCGGCAGATGAGAGGCATGGCTCCTGGTAAGGAGGAGTTCGCTCGAAGCTACCTTACTGTGCTGGAGGTTTACTATACCCGCAACATCATTGAGTGGTTTGTCTTCCTCCAGTTCTTCCGGTTGATTTGCTTCTACAACGTTCTTTTCCTCCAATTTCAGGTCTTCGCGGCCCCTTTCTACGTCGCCTACTTCAAGCGTATTACTTTGATTTTGATTTTGATTATTGTGATTAGGATTTCGCTTTTAGACACGCATATATATGCTGCCCATGCCGCAGCACATCTCCCATATTCAATTTATAACATGTCCTCCGCCTCCTTGATATTGCAGGATATAGTGCTGAACCTCCTCCGTGTGCCAAGATACGTGAAGTACCTTCCAATCTCGTCTTGATATACTTGGGTCTTGGCGTTGCAAAAGACGCAGTACATCCTACGACTTCACCACGCACGATATACATACCTTTTCCTTAGGAATCGTGGGAATAAGTGATCGCTTCTACCTTGCCTCTAAGGTTGGTAAGTCAAAGGACGGTTTGCTACCTTCGTCCCGGATATTCCCGATCAAGCCCTAACCAACTCCCTCTCCACAGATCGTCACCTCGCGTTGGATTGCTGCAGTCGAGTAGCGCCACAGTCAGCCACTGCATTGGTTTCTTTTAGCCTCTCCAAAAAAGCCGAAGTCCGGGTTATCTCCTTCTGACGCTTTAGTGGCTCCTCGTTCTTGTTGTTGGTTGTTATAACAAAAACACTCCCGGAAGTCTTGGGGAGTGTTGTGTAAAGTGAAACTCCTTTGCCGGATATGAATCCAGTACGCTCCGGTACATGCTCGACTGTCTCGGGAGCGTTTGGGTATGACCAGTGCAACCTTCAAGGTAATGCCACCCCTCCTTCGGTAAGGAAGGATAAGATGGGTAATGAGAGGTGAGAGGCATCATATGCGTAGATCAACCATCGAGTTGCACGTCATTAGCTTTGTGCATTTTAGTCGCCTCTTACTACCTACCTAACCCGCATGGGCCGGTTTCGCTCCTGGTCTGTAGCTTGGCCTCTGGCCTGGTGCCATACCTCCAGTTCTTCAACTTTCTGCCTTGCAGTTTTAGACGCGCTTTTGCGACTGCGAGAAGCTCACGCTCTTGCACCGAGCATACGCAGCACCCTACTATATAAAATGAAACTTTTAATCTGCGAAGCTTTTTTAGATAAATCATAAATTGAGTTTATTTCATACCTAGTACCCTCACTGGCTTTATTTTCTTTCCGTAATGGGAAATAACGCACTCTGAAAGTGGAAATAAAGCCCACATTATTATCACTAGTAGCACACTGCACCCGCATTACCTTATATAGAATATGTATTTTCGTTTATCATGGTGAGTAGAATTTATACATTATGGCTGTGTGCCAATCGCAAAAATTTTACTCAGAGGTAAATTGTGTTGAAGAAACTTTGTATGGTGAATAAATTTTTCTTAATTTGGCAAATGAAAAGTAAATTTGGACAGTTAAAAAACGCGTGTGAAAAAGCAAATACTTTCTGAAGAAATTTTCAATTTACGTAATTTTTCTGGCATTGTATTTCGAATGCTTGTATGTGTACATTATCATAGTTGTCAAAATTTTCTGACATTCATATTCACCACGATAAATGTCAGAATTTTTCTTCGCTTTGTCATAATTTAGGTGTGTTCGGCGCGAAAACTTATAAAGGTAGTAAAGTTCAGAAGTTAAACTCTTTCGAAACCGCAGAAAGTAAAAAGTTTTCGCCGGGCAAGAATTTGTAAGAACTTGCAAGAAAAACAGCTGTTGCTTGTTTCATTTGTTAATAGCTCAAAATTTTAAGTTTTTATTTTTTACATTTACATTTTTTCCATTACAAACTTATATTTTTGTTATATAACTGCAATTTTTACCCACATGCTAAGCGAAAAAAAAAAAAATAAATTTGCCGAACGCATCCTAATGAGTATATATGTATTTGCACCATCTCTACTTGGGTAAGCTATTGATTTGGCTTTTGTGATACTCGTAGTATGAATGTTAAATGAAATTTTTTTAAAAGCAAATACCAAAACTTTTAAATTTCTATTAAAATTTTTATTCTATAAATTCAAATTTTCTTATGCAACATAAATTTGGTCCACGAAAGTCAATAGTTTATCCATGAGTTTGCTTAGTAGAATGTTGGAAAAGAAAAATTAAATTCAATTCACTTTCAACTAATTGTAGAAAAATGTATTAGTTACTTTTTTTATTTGCTTGCACTCAAATAATATTCGTTTTATATTTTGTTTCAAAGCCGAAACTGTAAATGAACTTGAGGATATGATACAGAGCCAAAAGCAACTCATGGATAAACTAACCAGCGAATGCAAAATATTGACGAGTAAACTCGAGGACACGACTTTAAAGCACAAGTAAATATACAATAAATTTATTTAAAAAAACTTTAGATTAAAAGCAATGTGGTAATGAAACGGTGTTGAGAATTGTTTTTGAGGTTATGAGCGTTTTCGCTCATTCGTTTACGAGTGAAGAAGTAATTTTCCATGCGCACAATCGGCATCACGCACAGCTCAGTAAATATTCCTAAAATGGTTTATCTGCTATCAGATTGGGTTTCATAAAATAATAGTTTCATGAGCTTTTTATTATTATTATTATGTTTAATAATTTTTAAATGTTGTTAAAAGTTGAATAGAAATGAGAGAACTTTTATTCTTTGAGAGAGGATGTTATTTATTTATTCATCCCAAAATACAACTTGTTTCTAAACCGATTCCCCGTTAAAGCGGACATTGTTTGCTAAGCCGAAATTTTGCTTTTAACTTCAAATAGAAATGCTAAAGAATATATTTTATTGTTATCAAAGTACACTAGTCATCGGACTATCTTGGAAAACTTGATTTCTGGGAAATTTAGTCCAGCTACTGGAACGTTTGGCCTGGCTGTCATCAAATAAAAACCGGAGATTTGGTTTTAGTTCTTGGTTACTCAAATAAAAATTTCTGGTAAAAACAGATTTTCCTTTATAGGTTATTTTCAAAATTTCGGAAATATTATCTTTATATTGGAGCAGACATCGGAAAAACTCTTTAAGAAATCATTTCGACGGCTGAGTGGAAGATCACCCTATTTCAAAATATTTTTCAAAAACGTCCTATCTTAGAATTTCTGTGAAGAACGTCCAGCTCAAAATTTTTTTCAATAACGCCCTATCTCAAAATTTGGTTTAAGAACGCTCTATCTCAGAACAAGTTTCAAAAACGCCCTATCTGAACAAAAATTCAATACATTTTTAGCTGAGATAGGGCGTTTTTGAATCAAATTCTCACATAGGGCGTTGTTGAATCAAGTTCTGAAATAGACTGTTCTTTAAAGAAATTTTGATATAGGGTGTTTTTGAAAAATATTTTGAAATAGGGTGATCTTTCACTTAGCCGGGGATTTGGAAATAAAATGTATCCTGTTCAAAAGCAAAAGCCGTACAACTCCGAGTAGTGCTGGCACGAGTATAAGGATCTGTTGAGTATATACGTACAAAGGCAAATAATCAAAGCTAACGGGCTTTCATTGAAAAGCTTTTGTGCAGTTTTTTATACTCCAGCGAAACAAAGAGGTTACCGAAATTCATATCCAGGGGCTAAATAGTGCAAGGGCTGGGAAAAAAATTTAAGAGTTTAAGTGGTTACGTTCTAGCAAAGTGTTTCTAGAAAGCGACTATCGTTTCAAATTTCGAAAAATTTCTTATTAAAATTATTATGAAATGGTTTTTCGTCATCCTTTGTCAATTTTGGATTAAGGATAAACCGGTTTTGGCCATCTTCAGTGTCAATTTTCTGGCAACACCATGGAAAGATTTACTCTATGAAAAGTCTTTACTGTTCAGTCTGTCTAAAATAACCCAATACAAGTTACTTTTGCTACTTCTTTATACCTTTCAATACCACATTCAAATATTTTACATTATCAGAAATATTTTTCTCCAAGAAAAAATTTAAAATGTTTTACAAAAGTCAAACGCGAAAATATGTCAAAGGTTCACTAAAAACGCAGTTAGCTATGCAGATTGCACCAAATAAGATAGGTATTGTTAAACAATAAACCACCACACATCGAACAACTAAAAAAAATAACAAACAAAAAAATAAACAAATTTATTAGAACAGCAAAAATTAAAAAAAAAGTTTGCATGAATTACAAATCTAGAATAACGCTGGATTAATGCGTTGTCATTTTTCACAATTCTTATCTATTTTTACTGCTGCCGCTTGTGAAAACACTGACGAACAAAAAAAATATAACCAAATGCAAAATTAAAAAAAAAAAATTATTTTAAAAAATATAACCAAATGCAAAAATTATTAACAAATTCACTTAAATGGAAAAAAATATACTCAATTGCAAAAATTATAAAATATTCACGTAAATGCAAAAAAATAAAAACTATACGCAAATGCAAAAATTTATGAAAAATATAACCAAATGCAAAAACACGTTCCAATTGGGTTTAAAAACATTACATTGCAATGCAAACTGTTGACTAAAATTCACACACCTTAACTTTGATAGCAAATCACCCCACCCCAGTAGCAAAGGCAGCAACAGACGCAACGAAGCTAATAGACCGCACTACAACAATAAATATGCGCACGGCAACGACAACACAAGCAACACCAAGCCGAGTGCAAATTCAAGCGCCGATTGCGCACACAACACTAACTCCGCCCTACGTAGCGACAACAACAACAACAACGAGCGGTATCGCTTGGTTTGTGCCAAACGCAACAACTCAATTAACGAGCGCGATTACTACACTAACAACCGCGTATACCCCCAAAACGACAGGCGCGACACCAAAAGTACCGCCAAAGTCTCAGCTAGCGGATACAAGCGGAAGTGCGTACGTTTTGCCGCCTAGAAATGCCAATGTCGCCAAAGAATACGCTGAAAAGAAGAAGCAAGTCGAAGTAACAGGCGCACACGAGCCAAGCACCCCACATGCAATACACCCGCGTCGTACGCGTTTCGGTAGTGATGAAGATATACTAACGAACATTACAAAAAGTAACGAACGTCTTGAACGCGAATTAGCCAAAATGCCGCCACTACCGAAGCTGAACTTATCCACACATCGTCGCCAACAACGTTGCGGACATTTGCAGCGCACCCCATCAGCTTTTGTGCAGCTCAGCGCTAGCGTGGAAGACGGCAACGAGTTAAAAAAGAGCGCCTGTTGTGAACGACGTGTAGTTTACGGCACCCCTTACAGTTGTAGTGAATGCTTAAAGCACCTAGCGAGTTGCACACATTTTGAGACTCTGAAATGTAAATGTTGTTGTAGTATAAACAATGACACTGGTGAGAAAAATAAAGAGAGCACTAGTAGGTATGCACCGCAATGCACTGATAGTAAACCTTTGTTAGGCATCGCAAGCACTTTGAGTGCGAGAGATAAACAAGAGGAAGATGAGAAAGCAATTAGAACAGCTGCGTTAACAACGAGCACCATTGAGAGTACAAGTAAATATCATATTCAGTGCTACACGTTAGATGCGCACACCTGTGCGCACATAACGACAACACCCAGCACGAATTGTAGAGCACAAAGGGGACTAAATGGTACCAGTTTTAAGACTTCGTCTTCTACTGGAAACACAGAGCAACAAGACAGATCTAAGGAGTTATTTACTACAACAGTTAGGCACAATAGGCATTGCAGCAGCCCCGATGTAGGGATAAAGCTTTGTACCAGCTGTAAGCCCTGTCGTCCACCAGATTCTAGCTGCAGTCCGAGCACATTTCGAAGCTGTCACATGACACACTGCAAAACGGATCCGTTGCCATGGCTGCAACAGCATTTAGTTTTGAATCAAACCTTCAGTCACACATGTCAGAGCCCAAGTCAAGACAAGCACTTGACGGCGCAAACTGAAAGCAAGACAAGCAAAAAAGATAAAGTCGAAAAGTCAACATTAGCTAAGACAACGCCTACTGAAGGCGAACACCGAGCAACACAGTCATGTTACAAACCACGCACTTATTTTGAAGAGCTGTTGCGACGCGATGAGTCGTATACGATTAAGAGAGTAGGTGGTAGCGCATTACACGAATGCGTGGCAGAGGAAGCAGTCGTGTTGCACAAAAAACCACGTCCACCTGTAAAAGTAGATGTGAATGTGCGTCTGGTACCCAAGCCAGGTAGAGAGAAGATATCGAAAGCAGAGAGTGTAGCAGATATGCACTCCCAACCATTAGATGTCAAAGCTCAGAGAGCGCGGATGGTTGAGAAAAGTAGCGAGAGCGTCAGTAGAGCAGCGGATGCAACACTTGCTATTGACATACCCGAGCTAGCGCTAGACGATTTGGAATTGGAAGATCTGGAAAACACAAATATGGAACAATAATTTTGACTTTCTGCTGCTTTAAATTCTCTGGTTAATATGTATTCTCAGTACATAGTAGGTTACTCAAAGTAAATTATGCTCTTAACAGGCTCGTAGTGCATGAAAAATGCTCTCCCCAACTTACGTAGAGCGCAAAATTTTTCTTACTTATTTTCCATTTAATCATTTTTAATTTTTTTGTGTTTAGCGAAGAGCGCAAGCATTTACGTGAAACGAACGAAAAGCTTTTGGATCGGTTAAAACAAATATGGACGAGTTATAAGGAGTTGCATGCGGAGCGTGATCAATTGCAGGCGCCGAGTATAAAGCGGGCATTAAGCAAAAGAGTCGGCTTGGCCAGTGATACTACAGAGTCTGTAGGGGAAGAGCATTTTTCTGCGCGCAAAAATAATTTAAATAAGGTAATTGTTGTTGCAGAATATGACTAACTAATCGTTTTCTTTCTTCTCTTTCTTCTGCTCTACTTTTTCCTTTACGCTCTCTTTTTATATATTCACTTTACTCTCTTTCTACAAAAACTAAATTTCTCCTCTGATATATGGATTTCACTCTCCTTAACATTTGAAATTTAACCGTTAAGAATGGAAATAACAACCTTGCAATCGAACGTAGAATATTTAAGCAAGCGCATGACGAATAGCGAACGCATGGGGAAATTGGAAAGTACACCAGTTTCCTATAGTAATCTATCAAGTGGCAAAGGTAAATCAAAGCGTGAGATTGTATACACCAATTTACATGATACAAACGTAAACACACACATGCTTGCTCACAGGCCCCTAACCTTTTGAAAGTACTTCCGCTAATCCGAAAAAAAGCGAAAGCTCAGACTTTGTAGCTTGCGTGTCCAAAGAATAGAAGCCGGGCTTTATAAATATAACACAAAAAATATGAAGCAAACTTTAAGAGACTTGAAGAAAAATGTTCAACATGCTTAGCATAAGGTCTGTATTCTTTGTAGACCTTGCTACTATCCTTACCTGTTATGCTGTGAGCTCAGTTATACCTTACCAAATCACTAACAAGTAAGGTCTTCATGCAGATCTGTTTCCAAAAGTGAGACACTTCATTTTAGACCTTATCATAACATTTCAATAACAAGTTGTAACTTGAAATCAGATCTTGCTCGAGCAGGAAAACACTTCATACCAACCCATAGCTTAAAACCAAGCCATTTAAAATAAAAGTATTGTAAGGTCGTGGCTGATGAATTTTGCTACATTAAGAAACTCAAATAATTTTTTTTTAGTGTATGGAATTAATTTTTCTTTTACTCATGTTAAAGCTCATTAAATTTTATTAAATATAGCTTAATTAGTTTTAAAAATAATGGAATTTAAATGCCCCCCCTGCTCGTCGATGCATGTGCGGAATCTTACCAAAAAGTTGTTCATTACTGCTTGGAGAGTTGAGACAGGAATAGCCGCAATTGTTTCTCGAATGGATTGCCTTAGTTCATTCAAATTTGTTGGTTTTGCTTTGAAGACTTCCTGTTTGCAATAACCCCACAAGAAAAAGTCAGGTGCAGTAAGGTCAGGCGACCTGGGTGGTCAACGGAATGTGGAGTTTCTGGATATCAGCTTATTGGGAAATTTTCGTCGCAATTCTGTCATAACAGGTTGGGCTATATGAGGAGCTGCACCATCTTGCTGAAACCACACAGAGTTGAAAGCAATTCTCATTCGGCGTAATTCTGGATAGAAAAACTCTCTCAACATGCTCAAGTAACGGTCTCCAGTAACCGTAACGGTGTGACCGTTTTCTTCGAAGAAGTAGGGCCCGACAATGCAGCGTGATGAAACTGCACACCACACTGTGACACGAAGTGGATGCAATTCCGTCTAATGGAGTATCTGTGGGTTGGAAGCACTCCATATTCGACAATTTTGTTTGTTTATGTTGCCGTTTAAATCGAAATGGGCCTCGTCAGACATGAAAAGACAGTTCAACATGTTTCCATCCTCTTCCACCATTTGAAGCATCTTCTGGCAAAATTCCAAGCGAATCGGCAAGTCTGCAGCGTTCAGTTTGTTGGCCATTTGAATTTTATATGGGAATAAGTCCAAATCTTTGTGCATAATTGACTGTAATGACTGTCTGCTTACACCCATTTGAGCAGATAAGCTTCTTGTCGAAACACGTGGATTGTTTTGTATGGCAGCAGCTACAGCAGCGATTGTTTCCTCCGTTCGAACTGAAGGGTTTCGATGGTAAGGTCTTCTGTTGACTGTACCATGCTCGGCAAAATTGTTTACAAGTCTTATTATGGTCCATCTGCTCGGAGGATTGCCGCCAAACGTGCGACTATACTCTCTTTGAACCGAAACTACGGACTCCAGTGCGTGATAGCGGCGGACAATCCAAATTCTTGTTTCAGTGTCCCAGTTATCCATTTTTGTTAAATGTAAAAGTCAATCTGCAAAATAAAAAAAAAATTTACCAGATTCATTAAAAAAAGTGATTTAATTATTTTTTGGTAGCGGCTTTCATCAGCCACCCTGTATGAACTTTACGCAGCCGCCGACATAGTTCAGCGAATTAAAACACAGCTGGCTAGGCCACGTAGTGCGAATGAGCGAAGATGCTACAGCCCAGAAGGTATTCTTATCGGCACCCGCCGGTGGAAGCAGAGGAAGAGGGAGCCCACCACTCCGATGAAAGGACCAAGTGGAGACCGATTTGCGATTCCGCGGTGTTTCCAATTGGACTGGCGAGCTATGTTGGATGACCATTTAAAGAAGAATTCATTTTGATATATCGACGGCTAAGTGGAAGATCACCCTACTTCAAAATATTTTTCAATAACGCTCAGATTTTTTTTTCAATTGCGCCCTATTTCAAAGTTTGGTTTGAGAACGCTCTATCTCAATGAAAATTCGGTCGTTTTGAATCAAACTTTGAAATAGGGTTTCATTAGGGTTAATTCCATGTTCCGCGATTTTGGTTTTAGTTCCGTTATTAAAGTTTTTCACTTTGTGTATTCCACTTTTTTACAGTTCCGTTATTGTTAATGAGAACGTTTTCGGTTGGGATTGCAAATACCATCCTTAAGTCAAGCTTAAGGAGGCTTTTCAACTACACTAATTTTGAAAAGGGTAATCCTCCGCCGTCGATATATAGAGCAAAATCAATCAAATAACTTTTAAAAGTTTTTGAAATTAAAATGTGTTTATTGTGTCGGAACCCAAAATAGTTCAAATAAAATCGTCCGAATTGACCGCAACGGTTATCGAAATTCGCGCACCACTTTGCTACTTATAACCCAAACCTTTAGAGACGCATAGCCCCACATATTTCAGAGGTTGTGCTATCTTGCTCAAAATTTCTGTACTAGTTTGGGACCATTAATGGGCCTAAAAGAGTATATTACCGAACTATATGGAGCGCTTTGGAATTTCGGGTTTACCTCGGAACCATTTGAATATAATTTTGAACTATTTCGAGACTATGCTTTTAAGGTTATTTTCGAGATGACTTGGGTTTTATTTTGTAGCCATTTCAGGACTGTCACGAGATCACTTCGGGTGCTCCTAAGAGGTAATTTCCATATAGTTGGATTTCAATTCCGGGGATAATTCAGGGATTGCTATGCAATTATTACGGGTTTAGTAAATTTTTGTTTTTCCAGTTTTTGGGTTTTCATGTGGTATTAATATGAGCTTTTTCGGCCGATAAGTTAGAAGCGCAAAAATTTCTTACCTCCTATTAATTCCTTCCTCAATAGGTTGTTGAGTCTATATTCCTAACTAATCCATATCAAAGTAAAATGGATATCAGTAGGAAGCCGGCACATCTCCAGGCTAGTCGTGCTTCAATATTATTACCAACACAGTTTAGACTGATACAATATTAGGGGAAATCTTCGTCTTGGCACAGTTTCAAGCAAGACGGACTATTTTTCCCAAGAAAGAAGCTTAAAAGATTTAGAAACACCTGCTGATGTCCTCTTATACCGAAACTAAGCTCGCCATAATAATTTTAAATGGATCTTAAATTTTAGCCTAGACAACTTATACATAGTTATGTCCTAAGCAAGTTTGATCTCCGAATAGAGGAATAAATGTACAACGAAGATATCTCTTATCTCCTTCAAATAAATTTATCATGCATGAAATGAGACCAAAACTGTGAAGGCTTGCAATGGATGTATGCTGAGGCTTGCAAAGGTCTGTGGTTAAAGTGGCACAGATCTCAATATTAAGCCGTTTTTTCATACGAAAGGAAACCACTTGGTTTTTGGGAGTTCTTAGGACACTGATATTAGTCATAGATTAAAAAATATTATTTCAAAATATTTCGTCCTGCTTTCTCTGCCAAATTCACATATAGACACTATCAATCTCTTAAACTTTACTCTCACTTACCTTTTTTATAATAATAATTCTTAAAGCAAATAAATATTTTCATAAATTTGTCCGCAGCCACTCTCGACTACAAGCCGTCCACATTTGGTACAACCGACACTTCACGTGCCGCTGCTGATGACTACACCAAGCCCTCTACATACAATTACGACTCAATACTCGGCAAGTCGGCTGCTGCAACCGACGCCGTATATGGTAGCACTCCCACCACCAACAACAGTGACACAACACCCACCACAACCACTGCCAGCTCCTTATACAACAAGTCCGCTTATGACAAACCACCCACTACCGGTACACTCGATGACTACAAGTCTACGTACAACAACAGCAAGTACAGTCTCAACGATCCCGATGACGAAAATATCAAAGACAACTTGGGAGAAGGCGAAAAACGTCGCGCCATCAATGGAGTTACCAGCACCAGCAGCAGAATCGCGCCAGGAGATACCACCAAATCTGAATATGACTACACTAAAGACTACGGTGGCAAAGATTACCAGCACAAAGACTACAGTAAGGCAGAGTACGCCCCAGGTGACATTTACAGCGGTGTCACAGGGACAGACTTACCGAGCAGCAGCAGTAACGACCCAAACCTGGCCGCCGCACCCATTGACGTCAGCAGTAGTGACTACAATGCCGACTATAGTGGATATGAAGGTTATGGACAACAACAATATGACACAAGCGGTTACGATGTCGGCGGATATGACCAATCAGCATACGATGGTAGTCAGCAGCAATATGGAACCGACGCACAATACGATCCCAATGCGCGAAGCGGTTACGATACAAGCGAAGGAGGTCAAACCGGCTACGGCGATTATACAGCAACCGATTATGAGCAATCCGCCTACCAATATGAGCCACCAGCAGCCACAGTGGCTACCGATGGAGAAGAACAAACCCAACCAGCTGCCAGTGAAAACATCAAATCTACGACGCCAATCGGTGGTAGCAACGGCACCGGAGGAAAGAAATCAACACCACCAACAGCACACAGTGGAGTTAGTGCAGCAGCAACAGTCAGCCCAACGGTCGCGCCATCTACCAGTGGAGTCACCACGAACATTGCTAGTCGCTCAACAACGGAAGGCCGCAATCAATCGCGAGCGGGCGGTAGCGCTATGGGGTCAGGAGGTAGCGGTGGCAGCGGACCAATCAGCGGAGGAAAATCCAATTTGTCACAACAGTCTACCACGGCCACAGCCAAAAAGTAGTTGCGCTGATTGGGTGTCAGGCAATGTGAGTGCGGCGAGCGAGCTCTACGATCCATTTGAGTTAGAGTTTAGCATAAGTAGTCCAAGTTTGATGCGTTCCATTGGATCGGGCTCTTGTACCGAAGAAGAATTCGATTCGATCTCTGAAATGAGCATCTCACCGGCACAAACTGCTATTAGACGTATACCAGTGGCACATGCTGAGTCAGAGGAATGGTTTGTTAAGGTGAAAAGCGAAAGTGAATTGGTGGAGCAAAGGAAGGCAGCAAACGATTGAAACTAGTCATTTACAAATAGTTTTGTAATATATAAAAATTATATATACTAAAGTTAGAGTATTAATGTACCAAATGATTTTCTAAGCATATAAAAATACTTAAGATAAATCAGCACTCGATTGGACGAAACTTTCAATTCTTATATTTATTACTTATATTAACTTTGAATAAACTATAAAGCGTTTTGAGTCGACTGTAAAAGTAAATTAAAATAATTTAATAAAGACATTAAGTTTGTTAATTCGAATAAGATGTTTTCCAAAGATCTGCATCGTAGTGATTAAAATTTTAGCTGTGCTCAAAAAACTGTTGTTTTATTTCGTGTTTTTTGGTTTTGTTTGTTTGATCTGTATTTTTTGTTTTTTGCTTTATTTTGTTTAAGTTGTTCTCTTTCCTGTTGTTTAGTTTGGTTTTCCATTTTTTTGATGGGTCTGTTATATTACTTTTTATTTTCTTTGTTTTGTTTCTTTTGGTTGTTTTGTTCGGTTTTTGGCTTTTGTTTGTTATATTTCGTTTTTTGTTCTTTGTTTTGATTCCCTTTTTTTCAGTCCATTATTTTTACTTTTTCGTTTTCTTGGGTTTATTTGATTTGTTTATTTTTTGTCTTGTTTGCTTTGTTTAAGTTGTTCTCTTTTTTGATAAGTGTTTGCTTATTTTAGATTTACTTTGTTTTCTACTTTTTTTTTGGTTTGGTCTGTTGTTTTAGCTTTATTATTTTCTTTTTGTTTTTTTCTTTTCTTCTCTTGTTTTGTTTTTAGTTTGTTTGATTTGTTTTCTTTATTTTGTATCTTCTCTCTGTTTCAAATGGGTTTTCCCTCTTCGGTTTTTTTTTATACCTGTCATGAACATGAATTGGTATTATAATTTTGGTCCGATGTTTGTGAGTAGGAGAAGAAGAAGAGACAGACCCACCAATAAGTATACCGAAATGATCAGGGCGATGAGATGAGTTGATTTAGTCCCTCTGTATTAGAGATATCTCGATGAAATTTGGTAAGAGGCAGCCATTTTGTAACGCATAAATCACTTGCCGGAATTAGCATGATCGGATCAATACAATGCATAGCTCCCATACAACCGATTGTTCCGAAAATCGGGTTTTGGCCTGTAACTGTTGCAATTAAAAAGCTAGGAATACAAAATATAGCAGTTTTAGTACATATTATATATGTAATGTGTGTAGTGAAAATCACGCAGATCGAACCAACATAACATATAGCTCCCATACAATCGATTTTCCCGATAAATGGGGTTTGGGCTTTAAATTAACAGTTTTGCAGAGTCTGTACTAATTGTAAGTAAGGATCGGAAACTTAAAACAGTGATGCGTATTCATGAAAGGTATAAAGTCTTCGGCACAGTCGAAGACAGCCCTTTCCTTACTTGTTTTGTTTGTTTTTGTTTGTTTTTATTTTTTTTTTGCTTTGTAATTTTTACTTCTTTCATTTGTTAATCTAGTTTGTTTTGTATGTTTTATATGTTTAAATTTTTTTGCCTCTCTTCGGTATGTTTTTCTTGATCTTTTGTCAGTTTAATTTGCTTCGTTTGCTTTCTTTGATTATTTGTTTTCCGAGAGTTGATGGCTTTGGAATTCTTTTGTTTTCCATCACTAATTTATGCTTCGGGAATATGCTAAAGTTTTTCATAGATTCCAATTGGTAGTAATCTACTCTTCGCCCAGTTTTTAACTCTATACGTCATTTTCCGTCAAGTTCTAAAATAAATTATTTCGAAATATATGTCTTTACATTGAAGTGCACCTTATTTCCTTTACACACTAAACAGGGCACATTTCCAATTAATTACATTGACCTCAACCTTGACCTCAAACTAGTCAGCAAAAAATACTACTTTACAACTAGAATATTTTAAATGCTCTTAAACAGGCCCTAAGAAGGCCAATGTGTAGCAATACAATTTAGAAGTTTTGTAGAATGTAGCGTCATCAGGGTGGAAAAACAACCAGTAGGAAATCTTTTATAGTTTTAACACTTCCACCAACAAAGGACGAAAAGCTCCTTTCCATGTTAGCCAAGTACTTATTCACTATGCCGGGAGGCATTTGAATTATTTTTACACAGAATTCTTGAAATTAAATTTGTTTGGCCTGTTTGGAAATAGTTTGAGACTGATAAATTTCTATTCAAAATCTGACAGTTGACATGCTAAAAATACCAGTCGCTTAGGGGAGAAAAAACAGTTCACTGACTACTTAGCTTGCGGCTCATACTTGTTATGAGCAGACCGGTTAAAATTGATAAGTAATTAGTAATCAATTAATTAGACGGAATTTTTAATTGTTTATGATTTAATTGATTTTCAAGAAAAGGCAATTATTAATTGATTACGATTAGATATAATTGATTGATAACGATAAGATAAAAAAAAAAAAAAAAATAGTAATAACTTTCATAAAAATGAAAAAGTGAAAAATTATTATTCTTGGCCTTGAGCTCCTTTCATGAATACATCAAAAAGAAAAAAAAGTTTAAAAAGTTGTTTCGATTACTTTTGATTATTTTATATTTTTTTTTATTATTTTTAATAACTTTTTATTTTTTTTTTCAGTATTGTTGATGTGTATATTTATGTGCTTCTACAGCAATACAGAAAAAAAAATAATAATCAAAAAAATAATAATAATTAAAAGTAATCAAAACAACTTTTATTGATTATTTTTGATTGTTTTTGTTATTTTTTTTAATTAATTGGAAAATAATCATTAAAAATTTAAAGTAATGGTAATCAATCATTGAATGGATTCTCAAGAAAATAGTTAATCAAACCGGTAGTCATTACGATTAGTAATCATTATTAAACAGTTCTGATTATGAGATACAACAAATTGCTTTCATTGCAGGGTAATTATGACTCTGACAAACTATAGCTAGAACAGGTGAGATAACGAAATTATAGTCACTCGTGCCTGCTCTTGTATGTACATTAGGGTGGTTCTGAAATGTGTAGGTAGATACCATTTACAAGACACTTCCGAAGCTTCAGCCCATATGTCGATTCTAATATAGTATAAATCACACGGTGTCACACAGGAGTCGAAGTTCAGAGTTTCTTTTTTTTTATACTCAGTACTTACGTTAACGTATCTCACCGATGGAAGTGGTGAAACTGAAAAAATGTCGTTCATTTGATTTTAAGGACCATCCTAATGCACATAGTGAGCTATAACTTTGGTCGATGTATCGCAATTTTGCCACATTTCATCATCCTCATTATCGTTCTCAGGTTGATATTGTGCAGATGCTGGATAAATAGCCTGAGTGCTCTATTTTCTTTTTCAAGAGTGAAATATGTTCCGCAGCCCCTAATTCAGTTTCAAAGGGTATGTAAGGGCCTTAGAGAAAAATCAATAAAGCCAGCGCACTTTATTGATTTTTAGTAGAATATAAGACTCTCGGGCGCTATGTTACTGTAGTCGTAAAACCCGAGATCACATTTGAGTTCAAATATCCACTTTCCTTGTATTCAAAAGATAAGTTGCCGATATCTCTTCCTATCACTGAAAAACTGAGTGCTTAGGCATTTATAACATACAGTTGGATTTTTTTTTAAATTTTTTAAATTTAAATCGAGATTGAACTTAAAGCTATGATTCACTAGACTTTTTTAAAAATACATATATATTAGTATGTAGAGTCCAAATCTGTTGGAGACCATGTCGAAAAAAAATCCTAGCACACAACATGACTCACCCTAATGTGAATATATAAATTAGAAATAAATAAATACATAAAAACGTATGTGTGAAGACCTTTTCTTCTTTGTGCGAATTCTGTCTCAGTTTTCTAACGACGGAAATGCAGCCGCCAAAGTTTTCCTGCCACGCCAATTCCAAACGTTTGTATTGATATTAAAATTGGCATGACCCATCCGCACCGGACATGGTTCGTCGACGTGCAATAGGAAGCAGACAGTGTAAACGCTTAATTCAAACTCCGGTGAAGTGCCAACGAACAATGTGTTGTAGGGCTTGACATGATTATGGAATGAGAAACGTGTGGCCACTACATATTTATTCTGTGGAAGAAGAAAATAATTGAATCGATGAGTAAAATACATTAGCGTGTTCATGTCAATGGAGCATTGAGCTGCACTCTACAATCGTGGCTTAGATATTAAAAAATAATTATGAGGACAAGTAGGGGCTAATACCTAAAGATAAACTCAAAATTGTTTCCAAGAAAAATTTTCGAAATGTTCCAAAGAAGCGGGTCCGATCACAGTGATGTTAAAGTACCCATTGAACTATCGGATGATCTTAAACTATCGACAAACTATGCTTAATAACAAACTATCGATATTAATCAAAAGTAAATAAATCGAAATACATTTGTAACAGTTTAACCCTAATATTTTTTCCACTTTGGCCCGTTAACTGATTTTTATGTTTATTTTGCTTTGTTGATTAAATTCAAAAGTATACTATTAAAGTCAAGTGAAGTCAAAGAATTGTTGCAGCATTTTAAAATTCCAAATTAACTACCAAAGTACACCCCTAGTTACAAGGCCGTAGCCAGGATTTTTTTCGGGGGGGGAGGGGGTTCCACATTATTAAAATGAAACTTCGTCATGAGAAATACACACCAGTGTTGACACTTCCAACATTTTTCTGTGGTAAATTTAAAAAAAAACCGTGGTAGATTTTTCGAAAACAGGAAAACATGCAAATTTTTTTTCTTCAAAATTATTAATATTCAAAAAGTAACGAGAACTATTACAAGTTCAACTTGAATTTAAAAACAGAACATAAAACAAACATATACACTAGGGAGAACAAGTTTGAGTAAAGATATTTTCTTGAAATTTTCACCAACTGTAGACATTAGTAAAATTATTTTTACAAATTTTCTAAAACAGTATATGCCAATGTACATACATATATTGCAAAAATTTTAAAATAAAGGTCAAAAACTTGTGCACAGTCAAAATTTTCAGCTACTGTCTCAGAATTTTCAGAATATTTTGGAGCTTGCAGTTTTGTAAATTATGCAATTTTAGTATAACATTGTGTTAACCTTAAGTCCTTAAAGAAATTTTCGAGTTTTTGTAAATTTTTTTTATCCGTACAAATTTATGAGAATAAAGGAACACACTAGAACCCTTACTGAAAATAATACTGTGTGCTAAAAATGTATGAAACCGCGTGCTTGTTTCAACATTTCGGGGGGGAGGTTCAAACCCCCGTAACCCTCCCCTTAAATACGGCCTTGCCTAGTTATAACAATTGAAATATTTGATACCCACCTTAGCCAATTCTATTTTATCAATGCATCCTTTATAGTCCAAATTTCCTTTCGATTCTTGTTCATGAAAATAAATCCAATTGTGTAAACCCAAAATCGTATCTTCCCTTAGTTCAGCAAGAAAAACATGTTCAAAAGCAGAACTGCCCATACGGCCTTTGAAGCGCGAATATTGTGTAAACCAAATATTTTTCAGTAATTGCATTTGCGCTTTGTGATCGGAGGCGACGAGATCTAAGAAACATTACAAAAGTCACACAAAATATTCACGAACCCAAACTGGACTCACCTTTTTGTTGTAAAAACTTCATTGTATGCTTCATAATCGAAGTCTTTAGGATGGCATTTAGAAAATCTGTTTCTTCTTGCAACTCTGCATCCGTGGTTTCCTCGGTCTCGTGCACATCAAGCACATAATTGTCAAAGAGACGGCGCATCAAAGTCATGGTCGATGACGCATCAGCTGAGAAGAGCGCATCGTCGATTTTCAGCAGGCTGTTAAGAGAAGGATTAAAGTAATTAGAATTACGCTAGGCGAAGCCGTTTCGAAAAAAAGATCTAACAAGTTTTCTTCTTTGATGTTGTCTGTCCCAGTCAACGAAGCCAGAAGCTTGAGAATTTCAGGTAAGTACACGAACCACTGTTATCAGGAGCAGTTAATGCTGGCTGTATAGACCACACCTTTTCTTTTTGCAGCTCCAAAAATTTCATTCTTCAAATCTGGCCCTATCGCTTTGGAATTTTCTAATAGTCATATGACTCCTTACTGCAATGTCATTGTATTTTTGAAAATTTTTTTTATTTATTTTGGGGTAGGTACATTGAGATCACGGAGGGGATTTCAATCAAGTTTTATACGACTAGTTTGGGATTATTGCTGAACAAAATAAGGCTTTTCACGGAACTACTTGCTTTTATTCGGGCGCCTGTAGGGACCTTTGTGGGATTATTTCTGGATCACTTCGTGACGTTTTTAGGAAAGTTTCGGAATTGTTTTCGTGGCTTTCAAGAACCGATTAAACTAAAATGTCTGGTCAAAACTTAGAGCTAGTAACTTATCAAAATCATACAGCTCAAATATCTTCCAGTATTTAATAATTCGAAGTGAAATTTTCAAAAATGATTACTAAAAAACGTTTGTTCAAAGAAATCCAAAACGATTTTGACTTGAAAGGCCTGGATGTTTGACCCGCAAAATGTAAGAAGGATGTAAAGGTGAGTAGCGAAAATTTACAAGGTCTCAAAAGCCCTTGCGAATTTTTTTTTTCTAACAAAGGGCAGCTGCAATAATATTGCATATTCAAAAAATTAAGTATATTTGAAAAACAGTTTTGAAGTTATATATCAATGATTTTAACGACCTTTTTTTCTCTAAATAGTTTCTATTTGAATTGAAAAAAAATAAAAATTTTTTAACTATTTTTGAAATTTTTATAATATTTCGTATATTTTCTTAACTTTAGAACCAACCAAGGCGAATTTACTTACAGTTGATATCATAAGAGCATATATGCAGTGGCTTCTTTTGTTAATGCAATCTGACAGAAGAACCCGTGTATACAACAATGAATTCGCCTTGGCACAAACCTATAATTGATATTTTTCCAAATTCGAACAAAATTTTTAGATACTCAGATTGAAAATTTTTAGTGATACAATTTTTTTTTTTTTTGTTGGTGAAAAATTGTTTTTGCACACCACTAACCTTTTGTTGATTTAAGAAAAGTTTCCTCAAAATACACTCATCAAAACTTTACTTTTCTTTAACATTTACTTTTCACTTTCAGAATAAATCACTTCCATTTTAAGCTCGGAAATAGTTCAACCAAAGCATTTCGTCTCAATTGTAAACCCCTTTACGCACAGTTGTGGTCAATATAATGGTAGTGAAATTAAACTGGATATCGTTCGACGAAATAAAAAGAAGCCGGGTTTTTAATAATTTTCATTTAAAATATAGCGGATTCCAAAACAGAAACTACATAAAAAGAAATTTCGAAGTACACACAAAGTTCAGGAATGTTATTTAAACTTTTAAAAATTTATATCAAAACTTCAATATATTTGGGCAGAATTTTTAGTAAGTTTTTGAATACGCAGTTTTATAGCTTATTCAATTTTAGCATAATAATGTGCAAGTTAGAAGTAACTCAAAACTTTTCCTGAATGTTTCGAATTGTTTTTGTCACGAATGGTGGGTATTTTTTTCCATACAAAATTAATTTTTTTTCACGCATTGTAAGGAAGAAATTACTCAACTGAAAATGCTGAAATTTCGAGCGAGTTCTAACTTGCACAATATCAAACTAAAATTGATTGGTCTAGAAAACTGCGTACTCAGAAATTTGATAGCCATTCTTTAAAGTTTAATTAACTTTGTGTAACCTTTAAAATTACTTTTTATGATGTTTCTGTTATGGAATTTTCCATATTTTTTCTTATTTTGTTGAACGATATCCATTTTATTTTTACTACAATTATATTGAACTCAGCTGTAAGTTCATATAATGAGTTCAACCACTAAGTGCACGTGTACTTACGGCTGTGCAGCATGATCATCGCGCGCAAATGATTTTGTTTTGCTTTGAAAATTCACCTCAAATGGGTAACTATTTTGACGCACTTCATCAGCGAAAAGGCGTGCTGTTAGATCAATAATTTCATGTTCAACAAAAGTTGCTGTATCGGCATCACTATTATTATTGGCATAGAAATATTCTGCGAAAGAAAATAACAACAAATAATATATATTTTAAGTTGATTTTAAAACTTACTATCCCACTCACCGTAGATATGCCAACCCACAATACCGAGCACGGCCAAGACGCCAAACAACAGGAAACGTTTGGTTTTCTCACATTTATCTTTATCCAATAAAATTCTGGAGCCATTCAAATTAGTTTCAGCCATTTTGTGTTGATTATTATGATCGGAATTATATTTTGTATTATTTCGTGTTGCAAACTTTTTCAGTTCATTTATTATTTTGGTATTCTACACAATTACAGTTTCGCTTTCTATTTTTACACGCAATTTTATCATGCTTCCTTAGCTCTGTAATATCTTCTTTCGTCTGAGAAGTGCTGAGTTGATCTCCAGCTTATAGTCTCACCGCATCATATCAAACATCGAGAGCGTAATTAAATAGAGTATGTTGGTGGAGTTCTCATATTTCATATCAAAGGTAGCTGAGAGAGAAAACCGTGGAGAACTAAAGAGCACAGTTGATTCTTCATAACTTGATTGTTGGGTTGTGGCGTCGAAATCTCACATACCCAAAAACTCACCACACTCACTACTTGTATCTCAGCTGAATATGTTGCAGTTGACCTATCGTTGTTGGTGTTAAAAGCTTACTGATTCCCTGTTCACTAGCTCAACGGAAATTTTGTGTTTTGACTCGATTTATTTGGCCATATGGTCGAATGTTTATTATGAGCTGGTAGCGCACGCATGATTTAGCATTTATTTACTTCGGGGATTTATATACTATTTCCAGTGTTTATTTATTTGATAGCAGCCAATATTTCTATCGCTCTCATTTATTATTTGTATAGCCACGTATGCACAGTGAGTGGCATTATAAATCTAACAAATTCTAATTAAAATTTTAATGTGCTTTTATATGAACTTTGGGCATCTAATAAAAGTTTTAGTTTAATACGACTATTGTACTGTGGGCCAGCAGATAATTTGTACGGTGTAAATAATTTTTTCTAATTTTAAATTTCCTTTGTTGGGGCTCTTAACTATTTTCAAAGCGTTACCTCGACGTAAGCTTAGTTAAAAATCGATGGCAAGACTGCTCAAATTTGCAGTATAATTCTAAATTTATCGATTCGTGCGCCATCTGAAGATCCCCTCTTGTGCCTTGTCATCAAGTTTCTAATTAAATTCCAATGTCAAAGCCTCTCCCGGAATTTACTTATAGCACTTCCTAACTTCCTACTTTTGTGCTTCCCCCAGCCTATCTTCCCTGTATGCTGCATTTCGACAGGGCTCAAAAATGAGATCCATGTTCCAAGCTCATCGGGAACTTACTTAAAACTCGATCACAAGAATTGCATTTTCAGAATTCCTCGATCCGTGTGGTGCCGTGTCAAATTTTTATCAAAGCCCCTAGCTTAATTGAAATTATTTACAATTTTTTGTTAAAGCTTCGCCGTTTGATTAACGTTTCGATTTCGATTTGAGTGGTTGTTTCGATTCCGCTTCTGATTTCGACTCCAGTTTCGGCCGTGATTCCAGTTTCAAATCTGACATTTTGAATTTCGGTTGCAGTTTTGGTTTCGCTTTCAACCTCCCATAAAATTTCGATTCCTGTTTGAATTTCGATGCCGGTTTCGGGCTCTCAACAGTCTCTTTACAGAGAATAGTTAAGGTATTTTTTATACCGTTTGTTGTTTCTGTGTTAGTTCCAATTTCATTTGTTACAGTTTCACTCTTGGTAATAGCTTTTGTTCAGTTTTCAGCGTCCCATTCAGTTTCGGTTCTAATGGTCGTCTGTGTTTTAGTTATAGTCTATGCCCTTATTTCTATTCGGTGTTCGGCTTTACTTTTGGATTCGGTTTTAATATTATTTTCGCTTATAGTTCCAGTTTTGACTTTGGCTTCGGTGCCACTTTCGGTCTCGGTTCCAGTTTCAGTATCGATCCCAGTTTAAGTTTCGGTCTCGGTTTCAATTTCCGTCAGGGTCCCAGTTAAGGTTATGGTTCCAGTTTCAGTATCGATCCCAGTTCAAGTTGATTTAATAGTTCCAGTTAGTGTTTAGGTTCCAGATTCGGTGTAAAGGTCTCGCCTCCAGAGTCGACTTCTGTTTCCCTGTAAGTGTCGTCTTTAGTATAGGTATCGCCTCAAGAGTCGGTCTTGATTAAAGAGTCAACTTCGGTTTCAGTGAAGTTTTGCCCCAGGCCCCAAAGCCTTTTTCGGATTTGGTATAGGTGCCGGTTTCAGTATAGGTCTCGGTTTCAGCATAGGTCTCGGATCCAGTTTCAACCTCGGTTTCAGTTCCTATTCGCTCTCCGTTATGGCTCCATTTTCGGACCCGGTTTAAATTTTTTAGCGGTTCCAGTTGCAGTTCAGGTTTTTTTTATGCCGGGGTTGCCAGTATCGGTGCCAAAATCATACATAAGAAGTGCCAATTTCCCTTTGCACCCCATTAAAGTTTTGTTCATTTGATAACCAATTGGTAAACTATCAAGCCATTAACTATCAATTTGCATAAATATGTATCTTAAAACTGCGAGCGAGGAATAAAAATAATAAAACCCTGAAACGTTCAATTCATTGACAAAATGAACCTGATGCAAATAAAGACACGTACCAAGTTTCTATATTTGTTGTTGCATTTACATACGCAAGCCATCCATAACTGAATGTATAAAAACTGATAAAGAATATAAAAACTTAATTTATTTTTGTGTCTTTGCGTTTAAGACATTAAGGCCCGGTTTTTCAGTCCTTGGTTAAGCTCAGTTTAAACTAAGTTTGCTTAAACTAGGCTTAAATTTAAACTCCAGTTAAACTGCAGAGCGGGTTTTCAGTGTGAGTTTAAGGCCGCTTTAAATATTTGCTTTTTATACGGCAACATTGGTTTTTTCTTTATCTAGATACGGCAACAGATAATATTTGTATACATATTCAACGCCATTGCTTCTCCTCAGTATTGTAATAGTTAGCATTTCGCCAATGTCTGCATCACTATAATCACTTTCGTCAGATGATATATCCAGTGTTTAATTAAATATAAAAATATCGTCCTTTCTTAATTGCGTTCAGCTTATTGTTTCACAACCAAAACCATCAAATATGCAAAACAGCTGACAGGTTAACTAGAGTTTAACCCTACCGAATTGACCGCTTAAACTACGTTCAAACTTCGTTTAAAGTTGACTGAAAAACTGCGTAACAAGTTTAAGCTTAGTTTAACTGACAAATTGAGTTCAACTTGTACTGAAAAACCGGGCCTTAAACTACCCCACAAACAATCTCCGAGTGCTCATAATGTAGGTGTCCGATATGAGTCCTGAATATGTGAAAAATGTGAGCCTCCGAAATATGGTCATAGAGGAGTGTTTTATGACTTCGATGTGATGAAAACTATGAGTCGTGTGCCGAGAGTGTTCATTTAACTAACATCAGAACAGATAGTTATGTCGCTCCACATGCCTCGATTTTAGTTGCAGCAAGTAACTTTTATAGGCATAAAAAGAACATATTATAAGGATAAGGGATATAAATCATTCCGAAAAGCTCCATAGAGGAGTCATTTTTGAGTCCAATTAGTGCCAATTATAACACCAAAAGGTGTAAAATATAAGCTCTATTCAACCTCATATGATATGTGAAATTTGAGTCATATTGTGCGAGCATAGCTAGAAGGGAAATATTCTCATTTCGGACTCACAAATGAGCTCCTTAAGAGCGTAAACGCTCCAATTAAGGACTCAGACTAATTTATTACTCCTAAAGTTTGCTGGGTAGGTCTTTAACATCCGGTGTTGATTGCCAACATATGCCTTAATGCTTGTTTTTCGTTCCTGGTAGGCATATACCCAGAATTCTTAATCGGTCTAAACATTTTATGTATACAAAATTAGCTAATATTGCGGTGTCAAAGCATATCAACGTCCTATCTCTAGATATTTTTCGAAAATCCTTATTTAGTTTATTTAAATATAAATATTCTTTTGAGGTACAGCGTGAAACCAATCATAGAATATAGCGAACTTCAACAGAGTTCTGAGAGAAATAATTTTTGTTACAAAATTTGTAATTCAATTAAATTCTGAGATAACGCCCAGCGAGATAGGGTTGAG
Organism: Merzomyia westermanni; assembly: GCA_949987695.1. NCBI lineage: Eukaryota > Metazoa > Arthropoda > Insecta > Diptera > Tephritidae > Merzomyia > Merzomyia westermanni. The sequence goes on from OX465288.1 coordinate 8,885,863, forward strand.
ACAAAATATTCTACTTTAAGAATACAAAAACTGAATATGAGTTAATACTAAAGAAAAAGAAGTAAGGAGAGCGTTGTCTTCCGCTGTACCTTCCATGAATACACATCAGGACTTTTGCTGTCCTATTCTTATTTAGAGCCCAAACCTCATTTATCGGAACAATCGATTGTGTTGGCGATATGTGTTTTACTGATCCGACTTTGTTGGCTTCGACAAATGCTTTCTATATTATACAAGTAAGGAAGTCTAAGTTCGAGTGGAGCCGAAGATTAAATACCCAGCTGCGTAAAAATTGTCGTGGTAAATTGGTATGAAGTTATGACCTGTAGAGGGCGATGCCACGCCCATTTAAAAAAAAAATCACTAACAAGATCATCAGGTCATTTTAACTACCACATTTTAGATTTCTATCCTCCCTTTTAGAAAACTTTAGTACAAAAGTGGGCGTGGTCGTCCACCAATTTTGCATATTTTACGTGGGCGTACTGTACATGGCAATAGTACACCTCGTATCAAGTTTCGTAACTCTATCATCCACGGTTTTCAAGTTATTTAGAGTCGAATTTGAAAATTACTGACTCATAAGGACGCGGTGCCACACCCACTTTTGAAAATTTTTCAAAAATCGTATAAAGAATAAAAAAATTTATCTAATTGCCAAATTATATCACTCTACCTCTATCAGGCATTGAGGTATGCCAGTTCAGTATTTCTACCTCCTTATCAGATAACTTTTATGAAAAAGTGGGCGTGGTCGAAAAGCGATATCACTTATTTTCTATGGGTATATGTATCACAACAATGCCTCGTACCAAGTATTGTATTTTAGCATAAACGGTTTTGAAATTATTAAAAGTCGAAGTTTGAAAATTTGTTCACTGTTATTGGGCGGTGCCACGCCGGTTTCCAAAACGTCCGTAAAAATAACCCTCATTACAGGCATCCATATAGACACACCACAATAAACTGACGCATATTAACACTACCTGCTAGAGCATCCACAGACTATATAATATACATATACGAGTATATAGTATATATACAAGACAGCGGATAAACAAAGATCAGAACGAAACTAAACACTGAGGATGGCGGAGCGCCGAAACCGGTTCGTTACAAAACCAAATTTGAGAAGGGATGAAGGAAAATCGTTCCAATATACATCAACTTTGCACCCTGTCGGAAAATCAACAAAACAAAATAAATAAATTGAAAATTCTACCAATTTCATTATTGTAGCTGATTTAATTGCCGAATTATACCATTTTATTTGTTTTTCGATATAAAAAAAGAAGCGTGGTTATAGGTCGATTTCGCCCATATTAAATAGCAAACTACCTTGGCGAGAATGTAACCGGTGCGCCAAATTTCATTCAAATATCTTAATTTTTACTCAACATATCATATTCACGGACGGATATGTCTCAATGGATTCCTCTGTTCATTCTAAGAACTTTGCTATATGGAACTCTATATCTATCTCGATTATTTCATACCATTACAAACCACCGTGATATGGACAAAATTATAATACCCTGTATAATAGCACAGCTTGGAATAAAAATAGCGGCCGCATACCAAATTTCAGTCAGATATCTCTAAAACTGAGGGTTTAGTGTGCGTTCAAACAGAGAGACGGACACGCGATGGACAGACTAGTCCATTGGTGGGTGCATTTCTTCTTCGTCTCATACTTACAAAAGACATTATTAGCTGAACCCAAACCAACGCATATGTTGTGGTACAATCCTATAGAAACTGTCAGTTTACTAGAATGTCCCTTAGAAGTGATTGATGACAAATGCGCCACTGCTACTAAGGCAACAACAGCAAGAAAGTTCACTAATAAATTACGAACGGTCATAAGGCTTGTGGTTTGCCCCCAAAGGTCAGCCAGCAGTGTAAATAAAATATTCTGAAAACAAGCTGAGGGGCAGCATACTTCCGTTAAGGCATGTGCACAGTTATAAATTAAAACGCGCTAATACATTTTTTTCTGAGTGTTTAATTGGACAGCATTTATTTTTTGTTATAAAAAAAAAGCGCCCAAAATGCGAATTTCAATTAGTATTCACAACGTTTGTAAATATGAATAAATACAAAGAATAAGAAAAAACAATGAACCAAAAATCGAAAAATATTATATAGCAGACACGCAAGTGGCGTTAATTATTAGGCACTCACTCCCGCTGCTCTTTGCCAGGCGATTTTTGACGGATTGTCTATTATCTGTGCCTATTATATGCTATCTTTGTTTAATGTGGGAATGTTAGTTAGTGTTGCCGTTGATTATTTAAGTCGAGTGGAAAAATTCTAAATTGCAAACAAAATTTTTTTTAGTTTAAGTATAAGCTCTAAGCAGTTTGTTAATAATCCTGAAATGGTAATTTAACTTTGGTTCGATGTTTGTAAGTATGAGAAGAAGAAGAGATAGACCTACCAATAAGTGTACCGAAATGATGAGCTGAGTCGATTTAGCCATGTCCGTCTGTCTGTTTGTAAGCAAAGTAGTCCCTCAGTTTTGAGATATTTTGATGAAATTTGGTATGGGGCTGTCATTTTGCATGAGAATAATCATTCGTCCAAATCAGAAAGATCGGAGCAATACAACGCATAGCTCCCATACAATCGATAGTTTCGATAAATGGGTTTTGGGCTATAAATTTTGCAATTAAAAAGCTAGGAACGTAAAGTTTTGCAGGTTTGGTACATATTATGTATGTAATGTGTGAAGTGAAAATCAGCCAGATCGGACTTACATAACATATAGCTCCCATACAATCGATTGTTCCGATAAATGGGGGTTGGGCTATAAATTTTGCAATTAAAAAGCTAGGAACGTAAAGTTTTGCAGGTTTGGTACATATTATGTATGTAATGTGTGAAGTGAAAATCAGCCAGATCGGACTTACATAACATATAGCTCCCATACAATCGATAGTTTCGATAAATGGGTTTTGGGCTATAAATTTTGCAATTAAAAAGCTAGGAACGTAAAGTTTTGCAGGTTTGGTACATATTATGTATGTAATGTGTGAAGTGAAAATCAGCCAGATCGGACTTACATAACATATAGCTCCCATACAATCGATTGTTCCGATAAATGGGGTTTGGGCTATAAATTTTGCAATTAAAAAGCTAGGAACGTAAAGTTTTGCAGGTTTGGTACATATTATGTATGTAATGTGTGAAGTGAAAATCAGCCAGATCGGACTTACATAACATATAGCTCCCATACAATCGATAGTTTCGATAAATGGGTTTTGGGCTATAAATTTTGCAATTAAAAAGCTAGGAACGTAAAGTTTTGCAGGTTTGGTACATATTATGTATGTAATGTGTGAAGTGAAAATCAGCCAGATCGGACCTACATAACATATAGCTCCCATACAATCGATTGTTCCGCTAAATGGGGTTTGGGATATGTATCTTTAAATGATCAGTTTTGCAGAGTTTTTACTAATTGTGAGTAAGGATCGGAAACTTAAAGCCGTGATGCGTATTCATGAAAGGTATAAAGCTTTCGGCACAGTCGAAGACAGCGCTTTCCTTACTTGTTTTTATATATGATATGTGATGTATGAAGAACAATATAAAATCATTGTAATATGCTGAAATTCGTTTTGCTCGAGATATGATCTTTTGCATTTTTTTTCGGAAATATTCTGTTTTTTATTACACTACCCGAAAAAAAATATATCCTTTATTTCTTGTAAAATAGTTTCAATTACAATTTCTCAAAGTTTCGTCGAAAAATAAAATTTCGACATAAATTGTCTAGCTGATTTGAAATGGATCGACCCTGAACAAAAAATTATAAGTAATAATTGAACTTGGGAACAAGTATTTTTTTATTATTTTTACTGTGGCAACCCTGTTAAAAAATTCAAAACTTAACTGCCTCTACTCACAACAATTTAGTATGAAATTTGCGTTTAATAAGTGCAGACGCTGAATTTAAGTCGAAATTCTTAAGAGTTGTCATTATCATTGAGATTTAGTATAAGCAGCAGAGCAAATAAATAAATAAAAGGTACATATAAAGTTCAATTGATTTCCAAATGCTTTTAGCTCACGCGTTTCTTCGATGTATGCTTAATCGCACGACGTCTTATCTATTGAAAGCTAAGGATTGCTATTAATATTTTAAAAGACTATACAAAATTAATAAAGTGGTTAATGGGAAATAATTGCTAAATTAGTAAAATTAAGTTGATAGTGATCGCTCCCGTCACAGAACAAAACCAAGTAACGAGTTTTCTTAAAATGGTAAGAAATTAAGGGTTTGCGTAGCAGCCCATATGTCTGTCAAAAAACAACTTATATATAATTATCGAAAGGCAAGATTCCAATTTTTTTTTTGTATGTACATATGTGTATGAAATTTTTTTGACGTAGTTATCGATTTATTAACCAAGATTTACACAGAGTATGCAAAAAACTGATTTTCGACTTTCATACAAAAAAAAAAATTTGTGTCATAACAAAACCAAGCAACTGCCCAGTAACTTTGATTTTAGTTTTATAAATATTTTTTTTTATCATATAAATAAGTTTTTTTGTGTTTGAACAGAAACAAGCAACTTGAAAATGACTTGGTTTTGTCGTGCACTTTCATGTAAAGGCGAAATTATCAGCGTGTCATGCTTTTTAATAAAAACGAAAATACTATTACATATTTAATTTCTATTTCATATTTTATCATATACAAAAAAGATAATAAACATTAATTAAACTATTTCAATTTAAGGTGGTCGAGTTACAGCATAGTTTTTGCGAAGTCAAATTTTCGACCAAATTTTCCCAAAATTGATTTTTTCATTACTTTGCATTAAAGGAACTATTTTTTCCTAAATTTCCTTTTTTTAGTAGGATTGACTCCTCGTTTACCAACGTTACGGGACGGTTACACATATATATAATTTCGTTTAACCCAACTAGGATTGAAGCCCCTGATAGATTTTAACATCCATAAATTCATAAAACGACGAAACCATGTAACTAAGAGTAGGTGCTACTTTCTTCTTGAAGTGTAAATCATGCACAAAAATAGTGTGTGCACTGCGATTTTTTTGTTGCTGTTGCAAGGCTCATTTACTATTAAAATTCAGAATTGAGTCAACAAAGATTTTGATTTCAATAAAATTTTCATATATAAAAATTAGTCATAGGTTGTCTCACCCATTTCCGGTTTCCAGTTCCTTGATACTATCTTTTGATTGCGATCATATTTTTGCCTTTAAAATTAAGCACTTATCACCATTTACGAGGTGTGTTCAAAAAGTATCGCGAATTTTGAATTTTCGCTGGTTACGTATTTTTTGTGGCGTTATGTTGGTACTTATGTCTCTCACTTATGCCGGCAAGCTCGGCCATTTGAATGTTCAGTTAATTGTTGACAGCTGCTTTGCTTGCACGTGTTTTGGATCGTCTTCGATTTTTACGCGAAATTCGTACCAAAATTGCTCAATTGTGACCAAAAACAGCATCGCATGAACATTGCTAATGAGATGTTAAACTCTGTCCGCGACGACCCAAATTTGCTCCAGAGGGTCATAACTGGTGACGAATCGTGGGTTTATGGTTAAGACGTGGAAACCAAAGCTCAATCATCTCAATGGAAGCTGCCGCACGAACCAAGACCGAAAAAAGCGCGCCAAGTTCGGTCGAATGTGAAAGTTTTGCTGACAGTTTTCTTCGATTGCAGGGGCGTGGTGCATCATGAGTTCTTGCCACAGGGAAGAACGGTCAATAAGGAATATTACCTGCAAGTTATGCGCAATTTGCGCGAAGCAATCCGCCAGAAACGCCCGGATTTGTGGAAGAACAAAAATTGGCTTTTGCACCACGATAACGCCCCTGCTCACGCATCGTTGCTTGTGCGTGACTCTTTGGCCAAAAACAACACACTAATGATGGCGCAGCCACCGTATTCCCCAGATCTGGCCCCCTGTGACTTTTTCTTGTTCCCTAAACTGAAGAGGCCCATGAAAGGACGACGTTACGCTTCTCTTGACGAGATAAAGACGGCATCGAAGGAGGAGCTGAACAAGATACAAAAAAATGATTTTTTGAAGTGCTTCGAAGATTGGAAAAACCGTTGGCACAAGTGTATAATATCTCATGGGGATTACTTTGAAGGGGACAAAATAGACATTCATGAATAAATAAATAATTTTGGAAAAAACACAAAATTCGCGATACTTTTTGAACACACCTCGTATGTATATTTTAAACATTCCAGTGATTTTATTGATCGTCTGTTTCATGTTCGGACCTTTCTACTAAACTGTTTTTTGAACCAAATTTATGTTCATTTTAATAATTTTTTTATTACTTTTAAGACTTTGAATCCGGGTCTACAAATCACTTTCTTCTTCAAAATAACACGCTCGAGTGTTCCCCTCTTCTGTTCCATTAAGTTTGAGCTCACCTATGTTGAGGTTTCTTGTGACAAACTGGCGGTTGCTGTTCTGCCATCTTCAGTGCTTCGTTTCGTTCTACAAAATCTTGAAAATCAACAAAACGAAACGAATAAATTTTTAAAACCTTTTCGTAGCAAATTTTGTACCACTGTTTGCTATCTGTGATCTAGAAAGTAATAATAATAAAATGTTTTAAAGAAACATAAATATCTACATCAAATCAGTAGGAAATCTTTTAGAAGCTGCAACATTGTTTCCGTACAAAGATCTCAGTCAACAGGTATGGAGATCTGCACTCAAAGTGTTATTTACTTGTCAGAAATTCAGTAAGACTTTCCGGAAAACAAAACCGAAATGAGGCAAAAAAAGCAATTTTGAAATGGCCCCGAAAAAACTACGAAACTAGCCAAAAAATTTCAAATTTGGATTCAAGTTTTTAACCGTGTATGCACAAATTTGAACTCTAATTTTTCAATTTAGTGTGTTTATACCTTTCATGAAGATGAAATGGTATTATAACTTTGGTCCGATGTTTGTAAGTATGAGAAGAAGAAGAGATAGACCCACCAATAAGCATACCGAAATGATCAGGGTGATGAGCTGAGTTGATTTATCCGCCTGTCCGTCCGTCCGTCTGTCCGTCTTGAACGCAAATTAATCCCTCAGCTTTAGAGATATCTCGATGAACTTTGGTAAGAGGCAGCCATTTCGTAAAGCATAAATCATTTGTCGGAATTAGCGTGATCGGATCACTACAATGCATAGCTCCCATACAATCGACTGTTCCGATAAAAAATTAAAAAACTTGGCACGTAAACTTTAGCAGTGTTATTACATATTATATATGTAATGTGTGTAGTGAAAATCACCCAGATCGGACCAACATAACATATAGCTCCCATACAATCGATTTTCCCGATAAATGGGGTTTGGGCTTTAAATTAACAGTTTTGCAGAGTCTGTACTAATTGTAAGTAAGGATCGGAAACTTAAAACAGTGATGCGTATTCATGAAAGGTATAAAGTCTTTGGCACAGTCGAAGACAGCCCTTTCTTTGCTTGTTATACCTTTCATGAACATGAAATGGTATATTAACTTTGGTCCGATGTTTGTAACGTTTAGAAATATAAGAGATAGACCCACCATTAAGTATACCAAATTGATCAGGACGATGAACTGAGTTGATACAGCCATGTCCGTCTGTCCGTCCGTCTGTTTGAACGCAAACTAGGTCCTCAATTCTTGAGATATCTCGATGAAATTTGGCACACGGATGTATTTTTGTATTATATTAGACATTTGTCGGGTCCGTTATAATCGGGTCACTATAGCATATGTCTCCCATACAACCGATCGTTCAAATATGAGGATTATGACCATTTCTCCCTCAGTTTTAAAGATTAAAACTTGAAACTTGGTGAGATATTTTCTTATGGATAGTAAAAAATTTCGTAAAAAAATCACTAAGATCGGAGCTATATATAGTATATATCCCAAACAACCGATCGTTCAGATAAGAGGATTATGGCCATTTATCCCTCATTTTGAAATATTAAAACTTGAAACTTGGTGAGATATTTGCTTATAGATGGTAAAAGATTTGGTAAAAAAGTCAGCAAGATCGGAGCTATATATAGTATATATCCCATGTAACCGATCGTTCAGATAAGAGGATTATGGCCATTTATCCCTCAGTTTTAAAGATTAAAACTTGAAACTTGGTGAGATATTTTCTTATGGATAGTAAAAAATTTCGTAAAAAAATCACCAAGATCGGAGCTATATATAGTATATATCCCAAACAACCGATCGTTCAGATAAGAGGATTATGACCATTTATCCCTCATTTTGAAATATTAAAACTTGAAACTTGGTGAGATATTTGCTTATAGATGGTAAAAGATTTGGTAAAAAAGTCAGCAAGATCGGAGCTATATATAGTATATATCCCATGTAAGCGATCGTTCAGATAAGAGGTTATGGCCATTTATCCCTCAGTTTTAAAGATTAAAACTTGAAACTTGGTGAGATATTTTCTTATGGATAGTAAAAAATTTCGTAAAAAAATCACCCAGATCGGAGCTATATATAGTATATATCCCAAACAACCGATCGTTCAGATAAGAGGATTATGGCCATTTATCCCTCATTTTGAAATATTAAAACTTGAAACTTGGTGAGATATTTGCTTATAGATGGTAAGAGATTTGGTAAAAAAGTCACCAAGATCGGAGCTCTATATAGTATATATCCCATACAACCGATCGTTCATGCTGACAAAGTTTTAGAGAACTTTAAACAATGCGTATTTAAGTTTGCACGTATTCATGAAAGGTATAAAGCCTTCGGCACAACCGAAGACAGCGCCGTCCTTACTTGTTTTTTTATTATAATAAGTCAATCCTGATAACCTATAAACTCAATTTGCACTTTTATAGCCATTTCGCGATAGTAATTTTCAAGCTGATAATTCAGAATGTATGATGGAAAAAGAAATCATTCAAGTGCCTGTGTAGTAAAAAAGAAAAACAAATTATTGCAATACTATTAAATTTTAAGGGCTAAAGTATTTTCATAATATGTACACAGTAGAGCGCAAAACTAAAGCATACTTTAATAAGTACTGTTAACTGCATCAGCTTCCACCAGTTAAGTTGGCCTACACTTTGTTATATGTCATGGTACAAATGCAAATAGAAAAAGTATCGAAAATTCATTAGAAATAAAATTGTTTTAACTGGCTCGAAGTAAGCTCTTATAATTAAAAACTTGTGCGAATGAATCATTTTACAAAGCATCATTAAGTGTTTTTAATTTGATAAGAATAGACATACACTTTAAAGCTTGTAATAAAGCGATACCAAACTTTAAGTTCTCAAAAAGCAAATCACTACATATAATACAATTATAACTGGTCGATGACGGTACATTACAGATATTCAAAAAAAATTTTAGTTAGGAGGGATTCATATTGAGAATCCAAAAGAACACTTTTTATAATTTTTGTCTTTCTGTCTGAATGTTTGGGTGCGCATCACTCAAAAACTGCTGAATAGAATTGAACGCATTTATCACCCATGCATTACTAGACGTCTAACTTAAAATTTAAGCAATTACTTAATTAAAGAACTTGACCGGTTTCGAAGTTAACGTCCAATATGTGGACCAGGGTGACCGAAAATGTATTAGTACAATGTGGGTATCAAATAAAAAGTACGGATGATATTAAGTGCCATATCTCACCTGGTTTCGCAAAAATAATGATTATAAGTTTTGAGATGCATAAAGGACAAGTTTAAATTAAGTTTAACGATAAACTAATTCTGAATGCTATTTATTTTGTCTTTTACTTCGAGTCAGTATCACTCTGTCACTAGCCCGTGGGCCAGGTTTTAAAGCCACAAGAGAACATACACGGTGCACGGTATTACTTGAATTGACTTCAGTGTTAACTGAAAGCTCAATTAACTATTAAGTATGAAAAACGCAACAAAAGGTTAGACCCTGAGTTTGATAGCTTGAAAAATATAAGCTGTGATCGCGTATTAGTCAGGAACAATCAGAAACAGTCAGCATCAGTCAGAAGTTAAAAGAAGTCACGCCCATACTCGTTTCTCCGACTACTGAGGGCACAAAAATTTGAGTAAATAAGGTTCTCTCCGTCAGAAGTGGCAAGTTTTAGGACCGTTTATTCAATGCCTGGTTATGATAAACTTTATCGCATGATAACCCAATCATGGGTTGGCTTAGAATTACAATTTCGTTTACACGAAAGTCTGATAAACTTTCATGATAAAGTTGGTCATTGTGAACGATTTTGGGATAAGCACATCAGAGGATAATCAGCGAAACGTCGATAATCAGACCTTGAGTAAACGGCCCTTAGTTAGATTTATTTTCGCTATGGCAAATCTATCAAACGATCAGCCGTTCTGCTGTTTGAGCTTCAAAAGAAGTGCTTACCGTCTTGATTGCATTTAAGAGTGCCTGGGGAACTATTTATTTGAAATTGATTTATCATTTTTCATAAATATATAATCGTAAATAACCTAATGAGTTTGACAGAAGTTACATTTTCTTATAGAAATCTATTCTGTTCTTTTTACTGTAACTCTCTCGGTCTCAGCGCATTTTTAGTTTTTTACAAGTTTTCTAGGTTCAATTAGAAAAGCTTGGACTTGAACCTATAGTGTGTAGGCAGTAGGCATTTGACTATTCGAATAAAAAATCCATTTATTCGAAGGCTATAAAAAATTCGAATAATATTTGTTCGAATAATTTATACTTTTACTCGAATAGCATTATTCGAATAAATGACATCTAATCGAGTAATTGGTATTCGAATAGTTAAACAAATATAATATATATATATATATATATATACTACTATTCGAATAATACTATTCGAATGAACGGATAAATTATTCCAATAAATACTATTCGAGTTTTTGGAAACGAATATTTTTATTCGTTTATTCGAATAGGATAAATACTATTCGAGTTTTTGGAAACGAATATATTTATTCGTTTATTCGAATAGTATTTATTCGAATTTTTTGAAACGAATATTTTTATTCGTTTATTCGAATACTAGTTATTCAAATTTTTTGGAACGAATATTTTTATTCGTTTATTCGAATAGTATTTATTCGAATATTATTGGAAAACAATCCCACTACTACTATACAGCAATATCTCACAAATTCTAACACGTGTGCAAAATGTTATAGCATGTCTGAGCATAACCGCGCCAAACCCATAAGTAAAAGCTTTTAAATATAACTTTCTGAAGCTTTTAGTCTAACTACTGCTTTTTTCTCTGAGTGCAAAATAACTTATGCCGAGTATATGCTCTCATCTTTACAGTTAAAGAGCGAAATTAACAGCAGTTGTGCTGTATTTATATGCGTGTTTTTACCTCCCAAACTTTCTGTGGTGGTATGAGGCCATAATAAGTTATTTACATAAGGTCTGTTGCCTACAGGTGGCACTTGCTATTTTGTTTACATATTTACAAACGATACTTATTCGACTGGCAACCAATGTGTACACATGTTTAAGTACATAATTTATTGTTTGGTGCTTTACAGTGGATACTCATTTGTGGGTATAAATTAGACTCATTCCGCATACAAAAAGTCAATATAATTTTGATTTGGTAAAATTACCAAATTCATATTATATACCCAACGGCCTACAAATTTGAATACTTAATGATGGTAATCATAATAACAATTTCTTTGCGAAAAGCTAAACAACATTTTTTTTACGAATAAACATAAACACCGAAAGCTCGAGAACCAAAATACTTTTACTGGGGTCAGCCTTTAATATCAGACTTACCGGTAGTCAAAGGATTGTCCATTTAATCACCGCACACTCTGTATAGCGAACATGGCAGACACAGTGGTAAAGTGGCTAACATAATGAATGTCTTAAGTAGGAATTTAAAAAAACCTTCGACTTCCAATATCGATACTTATCGAGTTTTTATAAGATTTTTCTTCTGTAAATGCACCATTTTATTCTGCGACAGCTAAAATTTTCTGTGAGCAAATAAATAAGAATTTTTTTAAATCGAACAGGAATCATTAAAAACTTGCAAGCGAAACCGCTGTTTATTTTTTGATTGGCTAATAGCTAAAATGGTTGAGTTTTTGTTGTTGTTGTTGCTTTCCTGTGCAAGCTATACTGGGTGAAATTCCCCCAGCAACTCTCTTTCACAACGAAATGTCAAAATGCGCTCTCTCCCTGTTTTGTGTCACCGAACCCTTTCCAGTAAAAATTTTATAAAATTTTTAAACATTTTATCCTCAGCGAACACAGCTAATGTTTAGCTAAAACGACCTTTTTTTTGAAGAAACTTATTTTATTTACCTGAACTAAATGAAATTTGCTGTTATTTTTAATTGGAAAAACCGGTAATACTTTACCTACATATCAAGAGACACGTCTCGGTACCAGAAACAATAATTCAGAGTGATATTATCAATCGTTTAAAAGTTATATAATATAAACAGCAATTAAAAAAATAATAAAAATAATTACTTAAAATGTTTATACAACGAATTAAAAACTATAAAATAATTTCTCCTCAGCCTACAAAGATACTTAACCAAATAAATGTTGTCCTAAAAATGTATGGCTGTGAATTCTTAAAAGGTATAAGAAAGTACTTGAAAGCTTTAACTAAAACCATTTGCCGCTTACTTAATCAGCTCTAAGCACGTGGAAAGATACATTTTTTTTTAGAAAATATCATATTCGTGATAAGATTGTACAAAATTTAGCTTGCGTTTAGTTTAAAAAAATAATTATTTAGGGCCAGTCTAATGTAAGTAGTGCAATAATAGGCAAATAATTGCTGATGTTATTTGTAAAAGGTGTGAGCGTGCTTTGTGTGAACAAAACAGTCAATACAAAATTTATTCTTATAAATATTTGATAATTATTTTGAATGAACATGAGTAAAGAAATTTATTGCTAATTGCTTGAGTCCATCTAGTCGTTTTTATTATTGGCTGTGATTCACAAAATACATTCTAAAACTCTACAAGACAGCTGGTAATTTATATGTAAGTGCTTACAAAACCATTTTTATGACTTACGACCAGCCGTGGATTTACACTTGGTGCTCTCGGAGCACTGGCACAGGGTGACAGATTTTGGGGGCGGCAGATTTCGAAACATAAATTAAAATTTTTACAAATATTTTTGATAATGGGCTCAATTTTTGTTCCTGTACGAATCAAAAGTTTGACGTTTGTGTTTAGAAACCAATAAGAACTAATAACTCAAAGTGATGCGGTTATTCACCGGGGAACGTGTCTAAAACTATGCCACAAAAAACTATTTTATGTAAACTGTAGTACCCTTTTATTCTGTTAAGCTCTTTTCAGCAGCAGGGTTAGAACTCCTGGAGAACAATCATAGTAAATGACGAAATAAATCTTAGTAAAAATCATAATTCCGTAGTAGATTGTTTTAAAGTATATTTTTTCAAAATCCGCAGTCAACTAAAATTTGTATCTTTTACCTTTTAATAGTTTTTATTTGGTATTTTCACTTTTAATCTTTTTTGCCAACATTTTTATTACTTTTTAATTTAGATCACTCCTCTCTTAAAAGTCTATGGTATATTTTGAAATACATCGTAAAAATTTTCGTAGTATTAAAATTTCCGAAGTTACAGCTCTGACAGCTATTCTGTTTTTCCCAAAAACGATATCATTTTTCGATTTGTCTGTCGACGTGAAATGGAAATTATTAGGTAGTCCATGGCGATTACCAGAATAAGCAAAAATCCAACCGTGGGTTGTTTACTTCAAGTTGATTTGAATATTTTTTTGGACCCTCTTTCTTTACTTGACTACTGCATGATGCTCCGGAAAACTATAAACATTTTCTTGGGTAGGTTTCCTTCAGTATATCTTGCGTGAAAAACACACAATTTTTCCAAAAACTTTAAGGCTTTAGTTATTCTTACTTAGCATTGCGTAACATATGCAGTCGGGAAACATATTATTCAACACGAATTTCATTAGGACATTTTTTAAATGCTAGTTTTCATGCTATGCTCCGCTTAGTTGAGTATGAGTAACACGGCCTTAACTACTTACAGAATACCTATCACTCTTTTTTCAAATCTAAGAAATCGTAGTAGATTATGAGTTAAGCGTAGTGGCGAAGTAGATTGCCATTTTTCCAAAAAAGTAGTAAACCCGCTACGATCGTAATAAAGTTCTAATCCTGGTCAGCACTGATCAGCTGTGATTTTATTAGAAATTAACTCTGAAGTTTTTATAATTTCAATCGATAATAATCCTTTTGGGTGAAATAGTTTCTTTATATTTTGAAAATATGAGTTATGGGCGCAAAAGATTAAGCAGTGGTGCATATAAAAAGCGAGCTTTGGACAAAACTAAAAAAGAAGTGGAAATTTTGAGCAAAACCCCGAAGCTACATAATTTTTTATTAAAGGAGGTATGTTCCAATAATTTTGGTAATTTTTGCAGGGCTTTTTTAGGGATTTTGTTACTTATACTCGTATACAAATATTTCAGTTGTGAACTGCATACGTAAAATACATTTTTTCTATATTTCATGAAGATAAAAGGGCGGCATTTTTAACAAGGCCCAGAGCGGCATTTCATGTAAATTCGGCCCTGCTTACGACAGCTTTTATTTAAAGTATTTAATTTTGTTCGAACCGTGAGCAAAACGTGGTCATATGAAACACCTTAATCCTAAGGTACAAAAAAAAAGTAAACACTGAGGATGGCGGAACGTCGAAACCGGTTTGTCACAAAACCAAAGTTGACAAGGATGACGAAAATCATTCCAATATACATCGTACAAAGTATTTATGTGTGCCCTTAAATACATCCTGGTGCTCGTGGCAAAAGTACTTTCATTTGATCTTACAAACTGCTTATAGCTTACACTTAAAGTGCTTATACTTGTCCTTATAAATCGCTGAGTAGCAAATCTTTATTTTGGTATAATATAAAAAGTTTTTGATTCCTTTTCATATTAATACGAGAGCAACAGGAATAGTTCTTTGGTATGGTCAGACCGTGCAAGCAATTTGGCGCGCTTTTTTGCAAGCTCAAAAGTTTCACCAAATTAAAACAAACAACGCTTGTTCTATATAATCATGTACATACTCATGTATGAGTATATTTGTGTCCGATTAAGGTAATACATACGTACGCATAAGGATTAAACATATGCATAGATTCGATAGTATGTACTTATGTAAAAACGAGTTACATTTAGTGAGCCGGTACTGTTAAGGTGGTATTTTCTCTCCCATAATCAAAATTATCTAAAGAAATAACTAAAAATATAGTTGCCGGAGTAAATGAAAGCGCAAGATATTCCACAGTAAATGGAATGTTTTAAAAACTACATCCATGAAACTACTTTAATTTGCTATAGTAGGCTTCACAGTTCTCCAGAGACATAAACCGATCCTTCTAGGTAATAAAGAGAGGCTCTCCCTTAAATTTACTTTGACCACTTCTTTCTCGTGCAAAATCAGAACTAAATTGAAAACTGGCAGTGCTACCCAAGCCCTCAAAGCGAACAGATAACGTAGCAAAATTTTAGCTAAGCGACTTGCGTTCCAGAATCGCAACTAAGTTAAATCTTCTAGAATTCTGCGGGTTTATTTGCTTTGCCATTTTAGCATTTAGGCCATGGCGATGTCTGGAGTTCCACTGGTGCTTCCGATATCACTTCCGATTTCGTTTTATGTTCCAGTTACAGTACCTGCAAAGGTTACAATCTCTGTTTTTGTTAATATTTTTGTATCGGCATCGGGTTCTATTCCGACTTCCATTGAGGTTTCGTTTGCGATGTCAGTTCCGATTCCGGCTCTCGGTTTTATCTAGGTCCTGGTGTCGGTTTCTGCTTTTATTTGGGTGCGCTTTCCAGCCAGGTTTGGATAGGACTCGGTTTAGGTTTCTGTTGGTTTCTTTAAGAATTTCTGTAACATTTTCGTTCCCAGTTGCAGTTTGCTTTGTCCAGGTTTCACTTACGATGTCGCCAGCTGTTCAATAAAGCAGTTTCGGCTTTTATTTGTGTTCTGGTAAAAGTTATGTTCCAATTTCAATTTTCAATTCAAGCTTCCTGTATAACTTCCAGGCTTAGTTCCTTTTCTATGCGGATTCCGTGAAGTTCCGGTTACAGTTGAAGTACTGGTTCCAGGCGTGGACCGCTTTGAGTCTCAGTTCCGTTCAAGTTACATTTCGGATATCGGTTTTATTCTCGGCTCCCATTGCAGTTTCTTTACGAGTGCTAATTTCAGTTCGGTTATCGGTTTCCGTCTTGTCGCCGTTTCCCGTTTCTTTTTCTGTTCCAATTTTAGTTCTTATATCGGTTTTCGTGCCTGCTTCGCTTCCCGTTTCTTTTTCCGATCCAGTTTTAGGGTGGAAATCGGTCTCCGTTTCGGCTCCAGCTCGTTTTTCTTTTTCCGTTATGTTTGATTTTATGTATAGATTCCAGACGTTCGGTTTAAGTAAATGTCTGTCATTGACATTTTTTTAAATTTTTTGATCACTTTCAAATAAATTTTTTTTTGTACCGATATGAACTGAAATTTTACAAAGAATTAATGTGATATTTTCAGTTCTGAACCAGTAAACGCACCATATATGGGATTTCAACACTTTCTAACACGTACATTGAAATACGATATAATATAGCAACACTAAATAAGAGATAAGTAGATAAGAAAGCTTCTCGCATATCAAGCTTTCGCAAATCCATGCTCAACAGAGAGAAAGTAACTTTTTCAAGTCAAAATGATTACAGTAAAATCAGTAATAGTTTACATGGATACGAGTGCGGACGAAGTCAATTGACCGTCGTCGAAACACAGTGGATGGCATTATTGCTGAATAATAAAGTGTTATTAAAACGAGTCAAACAAATTTACTTTTATATGTATATATATATACATGCATACATACGTACATAATTATGGTTGGATGAATGTGACTGACCGTAGAAGAATATTCAAATTATTATCGACTGAAATATAAATAAAAAAGAATAGTAAAAGTCGTGTAAAACTTTTATGAAAAAATTGTATCACAGCACGCGGCATAGCTGAAGGTAAAACCAATTGATAAAAGCGGAAAGAAGATCTAGCACTAATCGTGCATAGGCAAATGTGTAGATATATTAAACTAAATTAATAAAAGAGCATACTTGAACAGCTCGTAGTTGTTAAAAAATGCGAGAAAAAGTTTGCAGACCAAAGTACAAAGCGAGTAAATAAATGCGTAAAAAGGGAAGGGTTGAAAAATACACGAAAAATGAAGGAATACAACTCAATTTAAAGGGGCTTGTCCATTTTCTTGTTGTTTCACGTAGATACGAGTGTGTTTGTGCATGCGGCCCTAGCTGTGGGAAGCAAACGAAAAATCAGCAACAATTTCTACACTTCCTACATATCAATCAAACAAACATAAATACCTTTAAGTGTGTGTATGTGTGTGCGTTTGTGTATGTGAAATTACAGTTTACAGCATACGAACACTTTAAAGCGAAACAGCTGATTTCTGTGTGCTTCAAATACAAAAAAAAAAACAGCGAAAAAAGTTACAACTACAATATTATACGCTTGTCCTCGAAAATGGAGAGCAAAATGTCTGTAAAAGTGAATGCTGGAATATGTCGAAAGCGCCGGACGTTTATCCTCAAGTTTTTATAATTGTGTCCTTGTGGCGTGCATGGTTGCGTGGTGTGAGTTGGAAGTGTTGCTTTACTTATTTTTTTATACCCAGCTGCACTAGTACCTACTACTGGATATTTTAATTTTGTACGCAGCAAGGGATTTTGTAACGGCATAAAGGCATAAAAACAGTTGAAGATTTCCACAAATCAAAGTTCTTAGGATGAAAATAGAATTGCGTTCGTCCATCCGTCCCTCTAAGCACACGATAATTTGAGTAGAAAAGATTAAAATATTTCAATGAAATTCTGTGAAAAGGTAACTTTCCGACCAAAGAAGGTGGCTATTGAAAGTCACTCAAATCGTTTTCGATATCGAAAATTTCGTAAAACATATGAAATGAGATAATCTATTGAATGGCGCAACTTAAATTTTGTACCTTTTAAAAATAGCAGCAACATTTAAACCCCTTTTCAACTGTTACTAACTTCAAACACGCTTATGATAGCATGACGAAGCTGGCAAAGTACACCCAGTGACGATAGGCGACCTCGCCTTGTCTGTTTGAGTAGCGTTAGAAAGACTACCAGAAGGTTCTTCGCAGTATCGCCGAGGTTGACATTCCTTTGTCGGATATGGATCAGCAACTAGCACTTTTCGCTACTAGCCCGACAATCGCAGGAACGATTTGGTATGACCAATGAAACCTTCTATATCATGTCACCCCGCCTTTTCCTAAGGTAATGAGAGGCGAGAGGCATAACATTCGTAGATCAGTCATCAATCTGCACGATGTTGTTGTTGTTGTAACGACAGAAACACTCCCCGAAGGTTTTGGGGAGTGCTGTCGAACTGACAGTCCTTGATCGGATATGAATCCGGCACGCTCCGGTACTCCCTTGCGTTACTGCCCGACTGTCGTGGTAGCGATTTGGTATGACAGTGGAACCCTCTAGGTCTTGTCACTCCACCTTCCGCAAGGAAGGCGAGGGACGTCATAACGGTAGATCAAAAATCAAGTTGCACGTCATTACCTTTTTTGGACTTAAGACGCCTCTTACGACAGGCACATCAACTTTGGGGATCTTTTGACCCCCTAACACGCAGGCGTTTTAAGTTCTAGTACCTATCTTATAACTGAAAACGACTTATTATTGCATACCGTGTGGCCTGTTTGATTTTTTTTGTAATGAAATTAAATATTTTTTGGCATGGTTACCACCCACTCTCATTATATTTATTTTTTGGCATATCCACTATTATCTCGAAAATGAATTAACCGATTTGGATGAACTTTTGAACATAGCTTTCAAGCTTCCTATCTTGGCGTTGCTGCTAGGAGGGTTTCCACCTATTTGAAATAAAAAATAAGTGAGATATGCTAATTTTAGTACCAAGCGAACAGTTTTTTACGTTGTATTTTAAAAAAATATTTCCTTGTATTTTTATCATCTAGGGTTGCCATCTAATCCCATTATATTTTTTTTTTTTGCTTTATTATAGGTGCTATTAGCTCGAAAAATGTATATTATAGTGGGTCGCAGTGGGGGTGCTTGCTAACTATGTCGGTATATTCAAAAACATAATATATCATAGCTTCAGAAGAGATTTCAGGATTAAATGACGCCTCATGCAGCCATCCAGAGATTAAAGGGATCATTTTAAAACACTATTCTCCGGCTAACAGAAACATTACACGCTTCGTCAACGTCCTGTGCTTCACACCTACAGCTGTGTATTTAAAGTTCGTTTCCAACCGAAGTAACACTTTCCTACTTGTTAGCGCTTGTTGTTGTTTTTTATTTTCTTTTCATGGTTGAGCACACTTTTTTTCAAGTACGTTAAGCTTTAAGGTGACAACAGCCAAGAGCTTCTAATTAAATGAAGAAACATATTTAATGTGTATGTGGCATGTACAGGAACCTCAACAAAAATTCACCTTTACCAAGGCTGATTTCGTTTGATCAAAGGGCTTACGAGTACAATAAATTTATTTTACTAATTCAGATTTACAAGGCATTTAATATATGGCGAGACCCATGAAGTATACTTGCTGTGCTGATATCATCACTCATGTGAGGTTATGTAGTATAAGGCATACATAAGGTCTTATTACGAAAATTTTTATATGCTATAATACTACTCTATGCAGGTGACTATTATTACTTCAAAGCTTCTAAGCTTTATCACGGTCTAATATGCGGGACTTCTCAGTTTATTACTGTTTTTAAAGGTTTAGATATCTTCTTGCATCACATGACGAAGGGAGTATTAGTCCCACCACTAGGGTAGAAGAGGATTCTTCATGCATCAGCTTAGACTCTGAGCCGCCGTTTCATTGTTCTGTTCACAAAAGCGACAGGTCGTTCTGATAGATATAGCTTAGTTAGTTTTCTAAGCTAATGAGCTTGACGGATAGATAGTTAATATTTGAGGACAGCACTGCGACCAGCAGGTACATTTTGCCCGATCTTGACGGGCACTCCTTTTGAGCGAAGTATACTTCGTTTCGCTTGTCTTTGTCCTTAGCACTCCATCCAGTGTAGCGCAAACTGCTTGTTTCCCCAGCTACACACCTCACAAAAATCCCTTGGACTAATAAAGGCTGATGGTGCACCCTGTTTGAGTTCAAAGCATCGACAATGTAGTTTGACTGTTCCTTACGCCTGACAAAAAATTTGACAGCATTTTATTCTTATCCTAAAAGGACTACATGGCCCATTAAGTTGTCTTAATATTTAACTTTAGAAGGATCCACCTCGAGCATTAACGTTTTCGGCGGTATTCTTTAACGCAAGCGCCACTTCCCATTGTTACGAATATCTTTAAGTTCACTGCAACTCACTAACCCTACTGTCTTGGTATTACACACTTTTGTTCAATTCTTGTATGAAATTTCTAAATAAGGGTCAGTAAATAGTTTCCCCCCATCTTCGGGTACCTAGTCTACCATGGATATAGCAAAGTTGAGTGAAATTATGAAGCGATATTTAACCTCTTAGTTGTAATATTGAGTTTTCTATGCGTTCATCTGCATGGCCTTGTGTATCAAACCCATGACTTTTTGGTAGGTGAAAGCGGTTATATATGACTAATGTGCACAAATTGTGAGAATATGCACCCTCTTGAGTTCTTGCTATGGAAGCCACAGTTCAGCATGTTTCTGCTTCTACCTTCAAACTGATTTTCGTGTTGTTAGGCATGGACAGCAACCAGCGGATGATCATTGGGCTTACTTCCATTGCTAATCAACGCTTGTGCAAGGACTCCCAAGCTTTTTTTCTTGTAATGCTATGTTTAGCCGTGAAATTGCTCGACTTTTACACAGCTTTGTTGCCAATCAAAGATAGTTGCTTTAGATAGTAATATTCAACAATTATGCAGCTACCCAGACTTCCCGGTTTTTATATATATATATATATTGTTTTTTTTCTAGACAGTCTGCACTTCATTGAATCCAGCAAATTATAGACCTTCCAGCATATTCATCAGCTCGATATCTTTGCTCACATCTTTCATAAATCCTTTCCAGGACACAAAATCTGCTTGAATGCACGTGGGCATGAATAATCTAATTAAAAGTGCATGGAATGCATTTACCTTCAGCTTGATTTAAGGTAGATCAGAGCATGTTACGACATTTTTTGCACACATTATGCAGTGCTCGTATACACATACAGCTGTGGGCAATATAATAGTAGCGAAACTAAAATGCACATCATTCGACGAAATAAGAAGAAGCTGTGATTTTAATAATTTCATTTAAAATATAGCGAATTCCATAACAGAAACCACATTAAAAGAATTTTCAAAGTGTACACAAAGTTCAGGAAAGTTAATTAAACCTTAATAAATGGCAATCAAAATTTTAAAATTTTTTTGCAGAATTTCAAGAAAGTTTTTGAGTACGCAATGTAGACTAATCAATTTTAGTACAACATTGTGCAGGTTAGATGTCGCTAAACATTTTTTCTGAATTTTCACAATTTTTTACGTCAATGCTGTTGAGTGATTTTTTCCATATAAAGGATGAAAAAAAGTTGTATGGAAAAAAAATACAAAACATCCTTGAAAAAAAAAATTCTTAAAATTGAGGGGAAATTTTGAGGTACCTCTTCCTTGCTGAAATTGAATTAGCTATAAAACTACTTGCTTAAAACTTTGCCTAAAAATATTGAAATTTTGATGTAAATTTTTAAAAGTTCAATAAATTTTCCTGAACTTTGTGTACACTTTGAAATTTCTTTTAAGGTGGTTTCAGTTATGGAATTCGCCATATTTTAAATGAAAATTATTAAAATAGCAGCTTCTTTTTATTTCGTCGAACAACATCCCATTCAATTTCACTACTATTATATTTAACACAACTGTACATACACACTCATCTTTGCAGTATTGCCTAGCAAATACGAAACTTGCAATCTCAATGTGCATACACACAACAAAACTCGTGTCTGCATCCACAGACACACATACGTGCATTTATGCTCACATTATAGAGCAAAGAGTAGAAGGTAATATCTGATTTTGCATATCAACAACTTGACACACATATCTAGTAAAGATAAACATGTTGGTAGTGAGTGTAAACACATTAATGAATATATGTGGGACTTGTGTTGTGCGTACGTACAGTGAGCGCCACTCAAAATGGCCCACTTGGTTATTCAAATATATTTTGAAAACTTCTTCAACTAAAATTCATGGGTTAATTTCATATGAAAATATAGATTTTTCTGTCGTAGACAACTTTTGAACTATTGTTTCCAAGTTTATGGGAAAATTGCAAAAATCCTGGGAAATTCAAAAAACGGGCTAGAAATTTTGAAATTAAAGGCAAGACTTTCAAAATGATTTCCGAGTATGCAATTTTGTAGCATATCGAATTCTAGTCCCAGGAAGTGCAAGTTCCAAAGCTCTTGAAAATTCGGTTGATTTTTGGCAATTTCTTTTCTACATAGTAATTCAATGTGCATTGAAGAAAATACCAAACACTATGTCAAAAAAAAAATTGCCAAAAATTTGCCGAATTTTCAAGAACCTTGAGACTTGCACTTTTTAACGCGCTACAAAACTGCATACTTGGAAATCATTTTAAAATTCTTGTCTCAAATGTGAAAACTCTCACCATTTTTCTTCAACTTCCCAAAAATTTTCGGAATTTTTGCATGAGCTTGGAAACACTCACTCTAAAGATTTCTATGACAGAAAAATTAGATTTTTATATTAAATTAACAAATGAGTTTTAGCTGTAGAAATTTTCGTAAAATATTACAAGAACCAACGGGGCTATATTTTGCTTTGTTGATTTTCCGACAGGGTGGAAAGTTGATGTATATTGGAACGATTCTTCGTCATCCCTTTTCAAATTTGATTTGGCCATTTTGAGTGGCACTTAGTGTATGTCTATCGTCCGCAGGGCATTAACACCTGCTGTGTAAACTTGTTCAAGTATTCGCGCTAGGCGCATCTCAATGTTTTCATCATTTTGTAGTGTTGTAGACGCACTACGGAGTTTTCGTACCTTAATATACCATTAAGTCAATTTTAACTTGTATTAAACTCAGAAGTGTGGCAAGATATGTCAGCCCGTACCATTGCAGTAAAAAGAGGACTAGTCCTATCATACCCGCTCGGGTATAAATGGGTACAATTAGTCTCTGCGCCTTACTAGATCAGTTGTGTTCCTTTCAGAGATCTTGTAAGCAAAAATTAGTATATGTCTTTGGGTATTTTATGGGCGTCCAAAGTACTCGTCCCATGTTTAGGAATTTTTTTCAGAGTAGGTTCTGGCTTCACTGGAATTGGAAAAGTTGACGAAATAAACGCTCCTAGGCAGTTAAAAATCTATCTTTATATAGTATGATGATATAACAATATAACGGTATCGCATATAACTATATATATAATAAATCAATATGTAATATTTTGGAAAACTGCCATATCCCCTACCTCGACAGAGCTTAACTGGCTATATTTTCTTAACTATTTGTAAATATTTAAAATAGGAAAAAGGAGGGTAAGAGAAAAATAAAAGAGAGAAAAAAAGGGAAAAGAAAAGAAGGAAGTAAGACGAGAAATAAGAGGTAGCTGAAAAGGGGGGATAAAGGAATAGGAATACTAATAAAAGAAGCAGAGTAGGAAGAAGAGAGAGAGAGAAAAAGGAAGGGGACTTGGTCACGAAAATTTGGATGTGGAATAAATAGGAATACGAAGTATAGTGATCTGGGGATGGAGGAGGGGAGATAGAAAAACTGTTCAAACAACAGGTTAACTTATTTACTTACGCTGGGTGGGAAGATTTCTAGTTCAGCTCAAATCCCTCATGTGAACTTTGAAAAGACTCTCCTGAAAAGTTCTAAAGTTTGACTGTGGATTTTATTATATATAACAATTTGCAGATTTTGAGTAAATAGGCTCACTGGGTTAACACTTAAATTTTCTATATTTGACCAAACTGCTAAGCATCATGTTTTAGCAACATTTTCATTTTAGCACATTCATGCTTCTGGCAAGAGGGCAACGATATATCCAAAATATTTTCAGCAATACCACCCCGGCGTATACGTAACATTTTCCTACATTTGGATTTATTTAACTCGCTTGAGAATACTTCACATATTTTTCTTTGGAAATTCTTTGCTAAACTCAAACAACATTCATTTATTATCAACAAGTGGTTTTCATTATAGTTTGCTAAACTTAGCTGTGATTGTAAAAGTTATCTATGCTGTCGCTAAAAATAGACGACCAATGAAAGCGTCGGATTGTTGTCATTCTTGAAACCACAATTCTTTTTATATTTATCCTGATATATTGTTAAATCACATAATAGCTATTTTATGGGCATACAGATAAATTGGCAACTGTCGGTAATAATTTCTCTAGGACATTGCAAATATGGCAACACAGATAAGGGATATTTTCATTAAGTAATGCCCTTGAAGGAAAATAAATTTGCGAAAGCTAAACAAAGAATGTGATGCTCGATTGTGAAATAAAATGAAACTAAAAATTTAAAGCAATCGAAGATGGAAAGGTTGATGAGCGGAAAGAAAAAGAGATATAGCTATAAGGATGTAAATGATGACGGGTATACGAATATGAAAACTGAATTGGTGGGCGAGTAATAAGGTGGTGGTGAAGGTGCAGTCAGTTCCAAGTTCCAAGTTCGCGAGTTCGCTTACGGTTTCGCGCCAGAATTTCAGGGATGAATGGCATCCTATTTTTCAGGTGAAAAAAAGTATAAAAATAATGAGAAAAAAGGATGATAGCGGATGATTGGAAAAATGTTTGTTTTTTAAAATGTTTAAATTTAAATGTAGTAGGTTTGTTAATACTATATAATGTAAACATACTTCCTGAAGAAAGTGCAAAAAGCACCGAAACCAGCAGGAGGAAAAAATTTAATTTTATTTCACATTAAAATCTGAGGGCGAATAGAAGGGACCTTTTCAGATTAGTTGCGGTGCTCACTGGGTATTGGCCAATCGGGGCGCACGCGGCACGGATGAGTCTGGAGCACAATACCTCGTGCCTTCCGGGGGTGGAAAAGACGGTAGAGCACCTGCTGTGCGTTTGTCCAGCGCACTGCCGGAGTAGAATAAAATGTCTAGGGGAACCCTTGTTCTGGAGCCTTTCCGAGACTAGCGATATGAAGCCCGGGAAGCTTCTAAAATTTTTTAACTCAAAGGCATGGATACAGAGGGATGGGAGTCTCACCACGCTAGTTTTCTGTAACAGTTTTCATTGGTTAATTCACGAGATGTGGTATCAAAACAGCGTATTAGCGCTAATTGGAGTCATATGGGACTAGCGACTCCAAACATACCCAAATAAAATAAGACACTGGCCCCGTAAAGAAATCATTAAATGAATCCAGAGCCGCTAAATAATGATTACTAATCGTAATGATTACCGGTTTGATTAATTACTTTCTTGAAAATCCATTTAATGATTGATTACCAATTACTTTCAATTTTTAATGATCACTTATCAATTAATTAAAAAAAAATATCATAATTTTTTACGATTATTAAAAAAATCTAAAAAAGTGAAAAAAGTGATTTTGATTACGTTTGAAAGGTGGTAAAGTGAAGGGCAAAGCAAAGTCACGTTCAAACCGTGCTGGTCTTCAATTTCCCGTCGGTCGTATTCATCGTTTATTACGTAAAGGCAATTATGCTGAACGTGTTGGTGCCGGTGCTCCAGTATATTTAGCTGCTGTTATGGAATATTTAGCAGCCGAAGTACTTGAATTAGCCGGTAATGCTGCTCGTGATAACAAAAAAACCCGAATTATTCCACGTCATCTACAATTGGCTATTCGCAATGACGAAGAATTGAATAAACTATTGTCTGGAGTTACAATAGCTCAAGGTGGTCTTTTACCTAATATACAAGCTGTACTTTTACCAAAGAAGACCGAAAAGAAAGCATAAATTATGTAGAGTCGATTTATTATTCTTATATATATATATATATTTTTGCTTTTTAAAATTTTGAAATTTTTTTTTTCTTTTATATTATATTCTATTATTTTTGATTTTTATTTTCAGTACTGCTGTAGAAGCACGTAATAATAGTGAAAAATATCAAAAAGAATTAAAAATAATTAAAAAAAGTCAAAAATAATCAAAAGTAATCAAAACAACCTTTTTTTTGATTATTTCTGATGTTTTAAGGTTTTTCTAATCGTAATCAAATTATAATTGCCTTTTCTTGATAAGCAATTAAAATAATCATTATCAATTTAAAAAAACCGTCTAATTAATTGATTACTAATTACTAATCAAATTAAAGAGGTCTGCATGAATCAAAATTTCAGTACCTTTAATGGTGAAAGTGAAATATATTTCTCGAAGAAAAAAATGAATAATCATGATTTTATTATGTACCCCAACTGTCAGGTCCTGCCTGTAAATTTACTTGCCTTCATTTAAAACCACTCACCCACAACATCTTTCCTTGTCTTTCTCTCTCCCTCTCCGTTCGATATTAAAGATTTGTTTAGTATTATGCAACACCCCCGGATATTTCAATAATTTTACTATGAAAGTGCATGGAAAAAGTTGACCAAATACTATTTCAATTAACCGAGTGGTGTCGCAGCTTTTCAAATCAATACAAGCAGATGACATTCATTTTTATAGGAAATACTTATTTTTGTTTTACGGAGATCTCAATCTTGACTTTAAAATTAATTTAAGTTGAGTTAATTTCAGCAACAAACATATTTCAATCCACATCAAACGCGAATATATTCAACACTAACTTATTCATAACTTTTCTTCAAGTTCGTGCTTCAACATATTTAAATCTACGAGTTCATCCAAAGCTCACTTGACAAGTCTTTCAAAAAATTTGTGCAGTATTTTATTTGTGTTAAGATTGCTTAAGTTGATTGAGTATGTATGTATGTACTATATTTCAATTATTTTGTCAATTAGTAAATGAATGCACAAAGAGATAGAGATTTTGATAAATTAAAAGACAGATAATGCTGCTGAAAAAATAAGCAAACTACAACAATAACAAACCAATGGAACCAATCATAGGCAAACAATAAAAGCGTACTCTAATTACTGAGACTGTTCTCATTATAATTCTCAATCGAAGTGAAAACTAAATTTTTTTTTTACTTATTTATAGTAAATACTATAAAAGCATTACCTAAAAATACTCATATTTATCGTTCTTCATACAGTTATTTGTTTTTTATATTTTCTTGCAGCACTAAGCCAAAATTAGATAGAAACTTAATTATAATAACAGAAATATATTACACAACAAATGGCACTGAGCGCTGAAGATATTGTTGAGATCAAAAAGACGTGGGCCATTCCAGTAGCCACGCCAACTGATTCCGGTGCAGCGATACTCCTCAGATTTTTCGCAAAATATCCGTCCAATTTGGAAAAATTTCCCTTTCGCGATATACCCATGGAAGAATTGCATGTAAGTAATAGTGAAATCACATAATTAATTGGCTATCATTCACCAAATTATTTGGCCGTCATTCAAATTAGGCTTCCCCGTATCACTGCTATTCATTTAGAGCTTACTTTTAGGTTGTTTCATAGTGATTTCTTTCGTTTCTCTATTTCTAGAGCAGCCCACGTTTCCGTGCTCATTGCGGTCGCATTATGAAAACCTTTGATCAATCAATCAGCCAGTTAGAAGAAGAAGGTGGTCTCGAAAAGATACAAGCAATATGGCAAGAAATTGCGCAATCGCATGTACAACGCCATAATATTGCGAAACCATCATATAATGTAAGTGGAATATTTAAATTTCGCTCAATAGGAATATGTACGGTGTATAAGATGCAACTTAGTCACTATCACTATCATTGTCAACAGCACCATAACTAGCTTAATCGCTACACAACCACTGCCAGTAACACTACCTTCACTCTATATCTCACTCTCATTGTGAAGTGATTGTGATAGTAATGTGACACTATCATCATTACTATCACTCTGAATATCATTATTTTTATCACAATCCCTATTACTATCAGTAACACTTTCATCTTTACTATCATTCTCACTATCACTATCATCATCACGATCACTATGACTTTCGCTATATCACTAAGAGTAACACTTTCATCTCACTAACATCCTAGTTGTGTAGTCATTGTGATAGTGATTGTGATAGCTAGAACCTTTAAGTGTCAGTATCATTGTCACTCACGATATCACAATCACTATCAGTAACACTATTATCATTACTATCACTCTCACAATCACTATCACCATTCTTACTATGACTCTTACTAACATTATGATTATCACAATCGCTATAATTATCGATCTCGCTATCACAACCGCTACCAGTAACTCTTTCATCTTTACTATCATTCTCACTATTACTATCATCATCACTATCACAGTCCGTATCACCATCACCATCATTATCACTCTCACTATCATTATTACCATCACTATCATTGTCACTCCCGATACACAATCGCTATCACCACCACTATAATTATCACTCTCGCTGTATTACAATCAGTAGCACTTTCATTATTGCCATCACTCTCACTATCAGAATGACTACAAAATAAAATCACAATCATTATCACTCTCACTATTACAATCAGAATCCGAAGTAATTTACTTTTACCATCACTATCACTACTACTAGCTGTACACTAAAAATGTTTTAAACTCTGCTAGCCGGAAGCATATAAGCGCCGAGTTAGACTGCTCGAATGCCCGCAGGTTCCATGTAGGTTAGATGGCAGCCATCCCACCTGAAAAGGGCAGCTCAAGTCACTGACTGCGACGCCGTGGACCTGGGTGCGAAACAACAGAAGGTCAAAATAATGTATCCCTAACTAATGGATTTTCTAAGCGCGGTCAGAAGTGAATTTTGGGCAGCAACCTTGTAAATCACGAAGCCCATTGTGGTTTGGCTAAGGGTTATTAATTCGATCGAAATTCGGTTGAACTATCACCGGTTTAATTGTTACAGAACCTATGTTGAGCTGAACATGGACACGCTCAGCAGCACGAAGTACTCTGTGGCCAAATCCATGGGGTCTTTGCAGATATCTTGCCAGATGCCATGAAATTGTGGAAGTATCGAAAGGCTGCCACCTCGGACCAACGCTGGCAAAAAATATTTGATCTCAGGGCAAAAGCAGGTAAAAATGCTAATGAGGTGTGCGTGTTGCCTGAAGCACCACCAAAACACCTTTTTTCGAGTGCAGTGATATAAGCGTCGTCTAAAATGTGTGACCTAACCTAGGTTCCTGTCATTAGTTATGAGCTCAAGTGTTAATAAACTAGTCGGCGCTGGGAGATTAGAGTTTAATAGAAGAACTTAAAAACAAAACTAGCGCTCTTCTCACAAGTAAAGTAGTTAGTTTAGAATTGATTTGCATATCAAAGAAAATAAGGAATAAAAGAGGAAAAAGCGTAAACACCAACCACCCAGGGTAGAAATTCACCAACACGGGAATTTGGTTAAATCAAATTTTGGGGAATTGGTGGGTTACCTACAAGGAGTTGTTTGCTCTGTTTGAATCTAATTGAGTTAGTTCATTCTACACGCTACTACAGCTCTTAACACACAGACTGAGCAGACCACGAAAAGAGCAAAAAAGTTATTAAAAATAAATTAAAACAAGTAAGGAAAGAGCTGCCTTCGACTGTGCCGAATACTTTATACCTTCCATGAATACGCATCACGGTTTTAAGTGTCCGATCCTTACTCACAATTAGTAAAAACTTTGCAAAACTGATCATTTAAAGATACATAGCACAAAACCCATTTATCGGAACTATCGATTGTATGGGAGCTATGCGTTGTATTGCTCCGATCTTGCTGATTCCGACAAATGATTAATCTTATGCAAAATGGCGGCTCCATAACAAATTTCATCAAGATATCTGAAAAACTGAGGGACTAGTTTGCGTACAAACAGACAGACGGACATGGCTAAATTGACTCAGCTCATCGCCCTGATCATTTAGGTATATTTATTGGTGGGCCTATCTCTTCTTCTTCTCATACTTACAAACATCGGACCAAAATTATAATACCATTTCATTTTCATGAACTACAGGAATTGCGTGAAGCTATTGTGGAAGTCCTGATCGAAGCGTGCGACCTAAACGAGCGCCAAACAGAAGCCTGGAATAAATTACTAGACATTGTATACGAGATAATTTTCAAAAAGTACGATGAATTGGGAGCGCAATAATGCTGGAATGGGTGCAAGAAGGCGACGGAGTGTTGAACTTGTACTACACATGCCAACATACAACAAACATACAAGAAAAAGTCTATGTAAAATGAACCGAAGAGAAAATTTAAAAAATTTTTGCAAGGCATATTTTAAGTGCAATGGAATTAACAAATACACACACGCAAACATACTAGTATACACATTTAGGGAATATAAACGTTGACGCTTTAACCTGCTTTTTGTAGTCAAAGACTTTATTGTGAAAGTGAAGATTAGAAAACCAAATAATAAAAAGTATCCTGAAACATACATACATATCTGTAAAAAAAACTTAAATAAACTTATAGCATTACACATTTACTTTGATTAAGCCAATTTTTATGTAGGCGAAGATAGCTTTTTGTTTACTTTTATTAAGAGCAAGCTTTTGTGACCGAAAAAAAACATGAAAAATGCAACAAATTCGGGTAAGTAAGACATATGAAGCCCACTGCGGTGAAACACCGAACTAGTTCGAAACTGGAACACTACTTTACAACTATTCCGGAAAAGCTAAAAAAAAGTTTAAATTTTTATGACTACGCTTCCATTAATGGGGGGTTTAGCGCTTCTGTTCTGTTGCTAAATAGCATGAATTGTATAAAATACAGGGTGGCTGATGAATTTGGTACATTAATAAACTCAAATCATTTTTTTTTCAGTGTATGGAATTCATTTTTCTTTTATTCATGTTAAAGCTCATTAAATTTTATTAAATATAGCTTAATTAGTTTTAAAAATAATGGAATTTAAATGCCCCCCCTGCTCGTCGATGCATGTGCGGCATCTTACCAAAAAGTTGTTCATTACTGCTTGGAGAGTTGAGACAGGAATAGCCGCAATTGTTTCTCGAATGGATTGCCTTAGTTCATTCAAATTTGTTGGTTTTGCTTTGAAGACTTCCTGTTTGCAATAACCCCACAAGAAAAAGTCAGGTGCAGTTAGGTCAGGCGACCTGGGTGGCCAACGGAATGTGGAGTTTCTGGATATCAGCTTATTGGGAAATTTTCGTCGCAATTCTGTCATAACAGGTTGGGCTATATGAGGAGCTGCACCATCTTGCTGAAACCACACAGAGTTGAAAGAAATTCTCATTTGGCGTAATTCTGGATAGAAAAACTCTCTCAACATGCTCAAGTAACGGTCTCCAGTAACCGTAACGGTGTGACCGTTTTCTTCGAAGAAGTAGGGCCCGACAATGCAGCGTGATGAAACTGCACACCACACTGTGACACGAAGTGGATGCAATTCCGTCTCATGGAGTATCTTTGGGTTGGAAGCACTCCATATTCGACAATTTTGTTTGTTTATGTTGCCGTTTAAATCGAAATGGGCCTCGTCAGACATGAAAAGACAGTTCAACATGTTTCCATCCTCTTCCACCATTTGAGGCATCTTCTGGCAAAATTCCAAGCGAATCGGCAAGTCTGCAGCGTTCAGTTTGTTGGCCATTTGAATTTTATATGGGAATAAGTCCAAATCTTTGTGCATAATTGACTGTAATGACTGTCTGCTTACACCCATTTGAGCAGATAAGCTTCTTGTCGAAACACGTGGATTGTTTTGTATGGCAGCAGCTACAGCAGCGATTGTTTCCTCCGTTCGAACTGAAGGGTTTCGATGGTAAGGTCTTCTGTTGACTGTCCCATGCTCGGCAAAATTGTTTACAAGTCTTATTATGGTCCATCTGCTCGGAGGATTGCCGCCAAACGTGCGCCTATACTCTCTTTGAACCAAAACTACGGACTCCAGTGCGTGATAGCGGTGGACAATCGAAATTCTTGTTTCAGTGTCCCAGTTATCCATTTTTGTTAAATGTAAAAGTCAATCTGCAAAATAAAAAAAAAAATTAACCAGATTCATTAAATAGAAAAAAAGTTATTTAATTTTTTTTTGGTAGCGGCTTTCATTAGCCACCCTGTACACGCTGTTTTTTGTCAACACGGTTACAAAAGATTACGGCTACTGTACTCAGCGCCCAACTGTTTTCTTTTCTTTTACTTGTACTCAAACACAATTCTTTTGTCTATGCCTTGCCTTTGTTGGGAAACATAATGATCTGTGTTCTTCATGTTTTTGTTTATCTCTTTTTAACACTTTCTTTTTTGTTAATGGTTTCTAAAATTTGTAATTTTGTGAATAAAATGTAAGTCAAATATAAAATGTAAGCATATACATACATAAATAAAAATATGTTAGTAAATAAAGTGTATTTAAAAATTTTAAAATTAACTTTTCAGTTGTGAAGTTAATTAGATATGAGAGGACCAGGGAGTTAAGTACCAGACTTCTACCACTAAATTGTAACTCTACCACACCTCTTCTTCATTTAGAGATTTCAAAAAAGAGGCTGGCAGTCTGACATTTCTTTTTGGAAATATTTTGAAAATTAGTTTTAAACATTTCTAATTTTAGAAAATTTACTATTCTTCAAATTCGAAACTCAAATCAGAAGTATAATTAAAAAAAACTTTTTGGCCAAAAATTAAATGGCGAACTATAATTTTATCGATTTTGAAAAATAACATTTTTTTCTAAAATTGAAAATACATTGTTTTTTAAATATTACTTTTTTGTACCTCTAAATACCCTCTTTTGAAGTGTAGAGGTTTATTTTTCGAACTACAGTACACACATACATAAATAAAAATCTGAAATAAGTCAAATATAAAATGCAAGCATATACATTTATAAATAAAAATATGTTAGTAAATAAAGTGTATTTAAACATTTAAAATCAAATTTTCAGTTGTCAATTTAAGTAGACATGAGAGGCCCAGGGAGATAAGTGCCAGATTTCTAACGCTAAATTGTAGCTCTGCAACGTTTCTTCCTAATTTAGAGATTTCACGAAGCAGGCTGGCAGTCTGCCAGTTTCTTATGTAAATTTTTAATTTATCGCCTAGAGACAGACATCGTTTTTTTACAAAAACAACAGTTTGAAAAAAAATTTATTAAATAGGGCAAAATTCGAAAAAAACATTGTTTACCTATTTCATTTTGCTTTGCTATTAATTAAATAAATTTTGTTTCAAATAGAAAATGAAAATAAAAAAATTTAAAAAATGCAACTATAATAATTTCTTTTTAATTTTTCACACGTAAACAACTGCAGAATAGCGAATTCCCAAATCCCGGAACTGATGCCAGAATTTTTGGATTGTAAAATTAAAAAAAAAATACTAACAGTAGTATACATATGTATACAGATCCCGAAAATCCCGGGATTTCAAAAATCGGAACACTTACCATCTTTTGCACGTTAGAGTTAGTTAAAAACATCTTTTTTCTAGCTAAAAATGTATGGCGCTATATACAACAGGTATATCACCATAGAGCTCAGAGGAGTTTCTGCCCGAGCTTCTCTACGAATTTGTGAAGTGCTCTTTCTAATTTTTCATACAAATTGGCGGGACCACCATGTTTTATGCCCACTCCGAACGGCCTCTGCATAGCAGATAAATTTTCGCTGAAAAGTATTCAATGGCAGAAACACACTCGGAGAGTTTGCCGAGCCACTGATGAGGGGCAGCTCCGTTTGAAATAACTTTTTCAAGCAACTTTTTGATGTTACCTGGCAGGTCAATAACACTACCACCTGCTACATCTTTTTCACAAAACTCAGAATACCTCAGCGCAGCTCTCGGCAACATCGTAGATCTCTTTACCTATTCGTTGTTCTTTGTTTAAGAAATTATAATATGATTTTTCAGCTTTCCCAATGACTTAAATTTTCTACCCAAAAGTTCAGAAATCGTTGATTTATAAGCTTATCAATACATACTTAAGAGAAAAAGGCCCAACAGCGGGCACTCTAACTAGGTATAACGGTTATATATTTCCATCGGGAACTTTTCTAACATATACTGAGGGCTAAATGGAAAGGCTGTTGTGGTGTTCTGAAGTGACTCAGAGCCTTTAGGACACAAAATATTGCGAAATAAACTGGCATCCAAGCTCTAAACTTGCTCTGAGCCACCGGTAATCGCTACGGAAGATACCCTAATAGATCAGATAGTTTAAGACCTAAATGGGGTAAGGAATGACTGTCGTAAGAAGCGACTGAAATCCACAAATCGCTCTCGCGGCATTCTGTCAATGGACTGTCCGTATTCGTAAAGCTTATGTAATCTTTGGCGAGTGTTGCAAGCTACAATCAACCTTTCCCCTAACTTCAATTATTACCTAAAGAACTTATTAATAGACAAGCTTCGGGAAGGTATCAAACATGTGGCCATATTTTAATGAGAAACATTCTCAAAGCATATTTGTTTTCTATGAAGGCAGCATAAACGTTTTATAATTAGACAGAAACTGTCTTGTGGGTCAGTACGAAAAATTGTTTGTTGGCCTTGCAGAAGCTGTAAATCGGAGGAAAAGTAGAAATTAATTGCATACGCCCAGCACAAGATATTAAAACTACTGGAAATGTTGAAAAAAAAAAATAAAAAATTTTTAAATGAGCAATCTTGATAACGGAAGAATGGACGAGGAAATTCAAATCTACGGCTTATACAAGGTGGCGCAAAAGTAAGCTTCCGATGTTCAGCATATCGGTTGTGGCACGTGCAGTGTGTGCTGTTGCACCGTCTTGTTGGAACTACATGTTTTCCAATCCCAATTCATCAAGTTGCGGTAAAAAGAACTCGTTGATCATTGCTCTGTAGCGCTCACCATTCACAGTAACCGTTTGGCCCCGACCGATTATTGGTCAAATAAATAGTCAGCAATATTCCGCGTTCTGGAGCAGTGTAGCGTAACATTGTTTATTAACGTGTACGAGGTGTGTTCAAAAAGTATCGCGAATTTTGTGTTTTTTCCAAAATTATTTATTTATTCATGAATATCTATTTTGTCCCCTTCAAAGTAATCCCCATGAGATATTATACACTTGTGCCAACGGTTTTTCCAATCTTCGAAGCACTTCAAAAAATCATTTTTTTGTATCTTGTTCAGCTCCTCCTTCGATGCCGTCTTTATCTCGTCAAGAGAAACGTAACGTCGTCTTTTCATGGGCCTCTTCAGTTTAGGGAACAAGAAAAAGTCACAGGGGGCCAGATCTGGGGAATACGGTGGCTGCAGTATCAAAGTCGCGCACAAGCAACGATGCGTGAGCAGGGGCGTTATCGTGGTGCAAAAGCCAATTTTTGTTCTTCCACAAATCCGGGCGTTTCTGGCGGATTGCTTCGCGCAAATTGCGCATAACTTGCAGGTAATATTCCTTATTGACCGTTCTTCCCTGTGGCAAGAACTCATGATGCACCACGCCCCTGCAATCGAAGAAAACTGTCAGCAAAACTTTCACTTGGCGCGCTTTTTTCGGTCTTCGTTCGTGCGGCACCTTCCATTGAGATGATTGAGCTTTGGTTTCCACGTCATAACCATAAACCCACGATTCGTCACCAGTTATGACCCTCTGGAGCAAATTTGGGTCGTCGCGGACAGAGTTTAACATCTCATTAGCAATGTTCATGCGATTCTGTTTTTGGTCACAATTGAGCAATTTTGGTACGAATTTCCCATAAAAATCGAAGACGATCCAAAACACGTGCAAGCAAAGCAGCTGTCAACAATTAACTGAACATTCAAAATGGCCGAGCTTGTCGGCATAAGTGAGAGACATGAGTACCAACATAACGCCACAAAAAATTCGAGAGTCGAATATACGTAACCAGCGAAAATTCAAAATTCGCGATACTTTTTAAACACACCTCGTATTTCGCATGTGTTTACTACACAAATGTCAAAACAGAACTGACTTTAGGGGCCAATCGCAAAATTTATAGCATTTTCTGATAGGAGGATTACTTTTGCGCCACCTTGTACATATATCAGGCTCTGATTATGTATTTCAATATTAGTTGGCACATTTCGACTTTTATTAGGTGAGACCACCTAGAAGGCTCGTGCTATCCGATGAGATGACACATGAAGTAATGGAGTGAACAGTTCTTTAGCGGTGAGTATAAAGGGTAATTTAAAAATCAAATCTGTTAGTTTTTCGCAGGCGTCGGCAGGTACAGACAACAGTTACGAGCTTTATTTTCTGTGCGGCATTTTGCTGGTGTTTTCCTTTGAATTTTGAGCTTTTCTAGAGTAACTGATAAAAGCTTTCTCAATAACAGCACCTTTTGCACCTTGTAAATATTCTCTACAATGCACTGTGGGGCAGATGACCAGTTTCTATGGCTAAATAAATATAGCTTTTGAGATGGTACTCATGAAAGGAGTTTTTTGGATCCTTTTCTGGATATCTTTTGCCAAAAGTTTGAGGTCAAATAATTTTTATTTTTACTATATTCCCAGATTTTTTATAAGCGACCGAACAGCAAAAAGAAAATCTAGCATCATTTGAACTTGAAACAAATATTGATTATTGATTTAAAGACGCTTGCGAAATTTTCCAGTGGCCCAGAAATTTGTTCGTTATTTCAAGATTGGAGGTATAGCAGCGGTAACGAAATTATTAAGTTTAATAAAAATTTATTTTGTGAAGCGCGTATAAACATAAAGAAATGTTAGGTACCTTTAGTTACATAAATATACCCTTATTATTATAGTATATATGTAAGTATATTTATGTGCTGCTTACCTATTTACCTTATTTGTATTTATCACGTTCTAACTTATAATTTCATATACTACCTCTTTATAGCTTCTAATATAACTGTTATCCTCTCTTCATACTTTGCTTATGAGCTCCTTTTATACTTAGCATTTATATTACTCCCTCATGCGAGTTACCCAAAAATATAATCTATTTTTGAGCTCTTACCTTGATTAAATATAAATTTGTAAAACAAATAAACGGTATCAAAGCAAAATAATAGATAAATGTAAAAGAGATGATTAAATGAACAATATTAATTAGAAACAAACTTTTCTTGGTGTTTTCTTTAATTTGTTAATTTATGTATGCGCACAAAGAAATCGTACGCAATACAGAAAAATCTTTGGCTTCTGCTGCCCCGTTGAATATTCTTACCCATATACATTTTAATATAATTGGCGTTTTTTTATTCGTATGCATTTAGCAACATGTGAATAAAATGGCAATCTGATTTTTTTTTATTATATTTACTCGGTATTGACAGCTTTTATTCTTCATTTCGATGTTAGATTATTTTAGTAGCTACCTCGCAAATAAGAAGTTCACATTTGATTTTTAGAGGATATTTAAAGTTTTGAGAAAAAACTGAAATTTTCTCATTTTATTCATGTGCTTAAGAAACAAAATCCGTTATTGTTTCTGGGGTCTATCAGCTATTCCGACGGAACTGCCAACTGGAGAAATATATCAGATCATGAGAGAATTCAATCGATTTAATCGGAATTTGCAAGTGAATTTCGATAAAGTCGATGGATATCTATTACAATTACTCCCCGCCGGCAGTTCCGCCGGAATAGCTGGTAGACCCCTCTGTTTGCTTATTTTGGTTAGGAAAGCGAAAAACATTTAATCAAGCAACGAAGTGACGAATAAAAAACGACCAATATCTAATATACACAGCTCCAAAGAAAAATTATGTTTTTTGAAAAGTTTTTTATTGAAATTAATCTTTAGAAATTCCATTTAAGAATAAGTGTTTATCTGTTTTCGACAGGGATCGAAATATAATATCTTTTTTCGATTTTATGAAAGTCCGGGGTTAGCAAGTGTCCCTTAAGAAATTTATTAACTTTTAGGTCAATCCAGGACTTCTGGAATCAAAATCTTGGTCACAATTAATTTTTTTGACTTTTTTGAAATTCGGACTTTTCTTTACTCCCACCAGCAATAAAAGTAATCTTTGGCGAAGTACTTTTTAAGGACCGAATAAAAGTCGTTCTCAATAAGCAAAAAACCAGTAAACTTAATTAAATAAATTTGGTATCAATTAATAATTTAATTTAGCGGCTTGTTAGTTATTGAAAAGGACTTTTATTCTGTCTTTGAAAAATATCTCGCCAGAGATAAATTTTATGGCTAGCTAGAAAAATTAAAATACCAGGTTGACCGATTATTTTTGTTGGAATACAGTTTTTCTTTTGAACTTTTATTTCAAAAGGAATAAATGTCCCGGTCCTTGGTTTGTATACTAATTTTTGCCTTTTTAACATATGCCCAGCGGAAAAGCGTGAAATCAAAACAACTGTGATAACTTTTTTGTAGAGAATTAACTTTTCCACAAAACTATATGCAGCCAACTATTTTTTTTTTTAAACTAGCAATGATAGACTTCTAAAAATTAATATGAAATTGCAACATTTTTTTAGTATTTTTAGTTTGTCATCAATATTTAGATCAATAGTCGATTTTTTTTCCTAAACACTTAGCGACTTATGAATAAAAAAATGTAAATCAAATGTAAACTTGTCCCTTGTAACATGGCAACCAAAATTGTGGGCGGTTAATATTTTTTTGTCTGCTTAATTTTCTTTGCTTTCAATGCATAAATTGTTTTAGGCAAGCAGAATGATGAATAAAAAGTGGCCAACATAACAAAATAAAAATATATTTTTTTTGCCCAATCGAATATATAGTCATGTTTCAATATTACTACATCAAGAAAATATTTTAAGTCAACTTTTACTACTGTGTGCAGAGGTAATAAAATATTTTGGAGTTAAAATGGTTCTTAACTTTAAGCTGGACATCTAAGAAAACATCAATGAACATAGCATTGGATTCCATATAGCCATTTTTGAGTGAAGCGCCAACAAACATGCACACAGACAGACGGAGAGACGGAGAAACTGTTCGCCTTCTATTCTTTTATTTAATTTTAAAAATCATATCACCGACCCCATAACAGACTAAAACCAAGACACTGTTTGTTTGCTTTTACCCATAAACTGATATTTTATTTCCCACAATGCAATACCGCGCACATCTTTTTTTAACAGTTTGACTATCCCAGAAGCATTACATAACATGGTGACTTAACATTTTATGCTATCTAAAGCATGGTTATAACATTACATTGAACTTTTATCTAACACTAGCACTTATGCTAAACCAATGCTTATCTTATCATTACATCCTCAATTTGTTTACCTTTCGCACTGTAAATCAATCGGAATCATTTGAGAAGTTAAATAGTTAATAATGATAAGACAACATAGCTCTTCACTGCTGTTAATTTGACCGTAACGTTGAGTTTGAATGAAGTTGTAGCGGATAAAATTGTATATCGATTAAAAGTGGTAGATTCAGTTATGCGTTGGTAGCAGCCGTGTCGACTTCATTTGTGTAGCAGTCAAATTGTGGTGGATGCCTAAGTAGTGGTAACAATTTCAAAGAAAAAATTAACAAAATACGAAAAAAATTCTCTTAGGTGTATTGCTATAAAAAAAGTGCTCAAGAAAAAATGTAAATAATAATGTATTGAAAAGTTTCCATTGAATAAAGTAGAATAATGTGTGCATGTGAGTTCAATAATCAACTTAATTAATTCATATTTTTTTATTTAATAAATTCGCACAGAACTGTTAAGGCCAATCGTATGCCGGCAAGTGATTTTTCGGTGCCATTTGTTGATGTTTAGTCGTACAAATTTAAGTACCTGCATGTGTACTTATGTAAATGTTATAAGCTGTCGATTACGCCAAAATTGATGATATTTGAATTTACAACCTTCTGTAAATATCGACTGAAGTGTGCATAATTGATGGATGTGAGGCGAAATTAACACAAAAACGCGTTCTCGCTTATTTCGGTGAAGAGGAAATTTGAGAAAATTTGTCCGCATCAAACATAATATAAACATATGTAATAACATGATATTCATGTAGTTGCTTAAATTACTTTAAAAGGGAATAGAAAAAAAAGTAGAACTAAAATAAAGTTGTGAAAAATACAGTGATTATAGTGAAAACCAAGCTAAAATACTTTTGAAAGCAGAATGTAAGCAATTAAATTGGGGTAAATTATATAAATTTTTAAATACATACATATGTATAAGAAGGTATTTTATAAATAATTATTGACTTTCTATTACTTAAATTTTATTAAGTTTTTGCTGAGAGCTCAAAGCCGACTTTTCTTATGGTCGATCCAGACCTGCTAAATTTCATTAGTAATCAATTAGTAAGGCGGCTTTTTTAATTAGTAATGACT
This sequence comes from Merzomyia westermanni, assembly GCA_949987695.1. Taxonomy (NCBI): domain Eukaryota; kingdom Metazoa; phylum Arthropoda; class Insecta; order Diptera; family Tephritidae; genus Merzomyia; species Merzomyia westermanni. The sequence continues at coordinate 8,926,312 of OX465288.1, forward strand.
ATTTTAATTTTTTTTAAAGAAAAGGCAATTGTTAACTGATTACAATTAGGAAAAAAAATTTTAAATATTTAAAAAAAAGTTGTTTTGATTACTTTTGATAACTTTAAGTTTTTCTTTTTTTGATAACTTTAGCTTTTTATAAAATTTTTTTTTTGGGATTTTTATTATTTTTTTTGGTTATTTTTGGTTTTTCTCAGCATTGTTGATGTGCTTCTACAACACAACAAAAAATTATTAAAAAAATTTTTTTTAAAAATCAAAACAACTTTTTTTTTTGATTTTTTTTAATAATCGTTAAAAATCATAACTTGTTTGGCTATTTTCTTAATTAATTGCAAAATAATTATTAAAAATTGAAAGTAATTGGTAATCAATCATTAAATGGATTCTCAAGAAAATAATTTATCAAACCGGTAATCATTACGATTAGTAATGGTCTGTTTCGATCTCAATCTTAGGTCATCATCAGGAAGTGTGGACAAAAACAACAATGAGATCTATTTCAGCCATTTTTCATCTAATTGTTCATTTTGTTCACAGTTCCGGATAATGATCGAAATAACGACCAACAAAAAAAAAAAAAAAACAACAAAACACAAGTTAAACTAAAAAAGGGTTTGGGCTCAAAAAAAATTTTATAAAATGTAAAAGAGTAGTTTAAGCCGATTTTTATTCGCAAGCACTTAGCAACTTAGAAATAAAATAACAAATTGAATTTTTTGAAAATTAAATGTGAACTTGTCGCTTTTGAGATAGCAACCAAAATTAGCGGCATTTATAATTTTTCCTGTTTTCGTATGGTGTTTTCTTTTATATAAAATATGTTACTCTCGTGTTGCCCTCTCAAATTTAACCTGTTAACCTAGATAACCTGGCGCTCTGCAAAATTTCTGATTTTGTAGTCCTGTTTAATCATAAAAAGGTATTTTTTAAGGGATCAAAAAAACCTCAGAGAGAGAGAGCTAAGAATAACCAACAAGGTAACACTTTTTCGAGAAAAGAAAACGCCATTGAATTTTTGTTGCTTTGAGTTGAAAAAGGTTTCCAGGCAGGTAGAAAAAAATTGTGGCCACAATTCACGAAAGGTAATTTTAAGTTGCTTCAAGTTGTCGACTCGCCTTATTTGGCGAGTTGCTTTACGCCAGGTATTATAGTTGGCGAAAATATCGCTTTGCCTAAAATATGTTGTTGCCAGCTCCGAAAACAGAACTCGGCTAACATCAAATGCTAAAAAAAAATATAGATTAATCGTGAAAGATGCGATGCTATCGCTATCGATTCCGTTGTACAAAGAGCCCAAAGCCGGTTGCAAAAATACACTTACTATTAGAAGTAATCTTTGGCTTTGATCAGAGCATATGGTGCAAGTAGCTCACTACCTCTGGATGTTTTCGTCCAATTATCCGCTGCGAATTCACTGAACACACCGTTTGTTGGTGAGCTTAAGTGGAGCATTGGTAACCTGGTAGGGCTGCTCCGACATAATTGGATTAAGAGTATCAGCGTTTATCGCCATGAGGTGGGCTGCAACCGGTCTTCAAAAGGTTCGCTATATAAAGATGAAAAATGTATAACTTCACCATGCGATGTGTGCAGCGCTTGAGAGCTACTCTCCAATCACCATTGAAAAGCTTCGGATGGTGGAGTCCCCTTTTTTGGATGTCCAATATGATACAAGCTTTAAGGACTATGATTTTAGAGAATGCACCTGGAATGTCTGGTCTCTTAATGTGGAAAATATTTTCCAACTCGTCTTCCAAAAAGGCATCTGGCCCATGAGATCGCAGCGTTGCATCGCAAAGAGAGGTTGTTGCCTATCTTTATCCGTTTGTAGCGAATGCGGATGGATGGAAGTAATTCGGCGCTTGGACACGGGACACGGCCTACGATTGATGCGTTTAACTATACTCTAAATGATTATCTTCCGCTGTTATCACCATGCGGAATTTCTCATTGTACTCGACCTAAACCTCTGCCCCCTATTTCTGACTTGTAACAAGCAAGGTGAACAAGGAATTACCTTAATTCAAGGAGGAATATGTATCTCTATTAGACCCTAATATGCCCTATGAGAGTTCTTTAAAAGGAAATGTTACTGTTTAACCAAGGTCATATAGTAATAGTACACTAGTAAACATAATCTCCTATCCATCTTGTACAAAATTGCAATATATATACTACTCCAAAATAGTGCCAAAAGTTTTTCGAGGGACTAGGATGGAACATATATCAAAATTCGAAATAGCAGCAAAGAGTTCCCCAATAAGACTCAACCTCCTATAACCAATTTTACTACAGCACATCATTTTTAGTAATTATACAGGGTGGCTAATGAAAGCCGCTACCAAAAAAAAATTAAATAACTTTTTTTCTATTTAATGAATCTGGTAAATTTTTTTTTTATTTTGCAGATTGACTTTTACATTTAACAAAAATGGATAACTGGGACACTGAAACAAGAATTTGGATTGTCCGCCGCTATCACGCACTGGAGTCCGTAGTTTCGGTTCAAAGAGAGTATAGGCGTACGTTTGGCGGCAATCCTCCGAGCAGATGGACCATAATAAGACTTGTAAACAATTTTGCCGAGCATGGGACAGTCAACAGAAGACCTTACCATCGAAACCCTTCAGTTCGAACGGAGGAAACAATCGCTGCTGTAGCTGCTGCCATACAAAACAATCCACGTGTTTCGACAAGAAGCTTATCTGCTCAAATGGGTGTAAGCAGACAGTCATTACAGTCAATTATGCACAAAGATTTGGACTTATTCCCATATAAAATTCAAATGGCCAACAAACTGAACGCTGCAGACTTGCCGATTCGCTTGGAATTTTGCCAGAAGATGCTTCAAATGGTGGAAGAGGATGGAAACATGTTGAACTGTCTTTTCATGTCTGACGAGGCCCATTTCGATTTAAACGGCAACATAAACAAACAAAATTGTCGAATATGGAGTGCTTCCAACCCACAGATACTCCATGAGACGGAATTGCATCCACTTCGTGTCACAGTGTGGTGTGCAGTTTCATCACGCTGCATTGTCGGGCCCTACTTCTTCGAAGAAAACGGTCACACCGTTACGGTTACTGGAGACCGTTACTTGAGCATGTTGAGAGAGTTTTTCTATCCAGAATTACGCCAAATGAGAATTTCTTTCAACTCTGTGTGGTTTCAGCAAGATGGTGCAGCTCCTCATATAGCCCAACCTGTTATGACAGAACTGCGACGAAAATTTCCCAATAAGCTGATATCCAGAAACTCCACATTCCGTTGGCCACCCAGGTCGCCTGACCTTACTGCACCTGACTTTTTCTTGTGGGGTTATTGCAAACAGGAAGTCTTCAAAGCAAAACCAACAAATTTGAATGAACTAAGACAATCCATTCGAGAAACAATTGCGGCTATTCCTGTCTCAACTCTCCAAGCAGTAATGAACAACTTTTTGGTAAGATGCCGCACATGCATCGACGAGCAGGGGGGGCATTCAAATTCCATTAGTTTTAAAACTAATTAAGCTATATTTAATAAAATTTAATGAATGAATAAAAGAAAAATGAATTCCATACACTGAAAAAAAAATTATTTGAGTTTCTTAATGTAGCAAAATTCATCAGCCACCCTGTATACAAGGCTTTTCCACTCTAAGTCTCACATTAAAAAACTTTGAAGACTGAAATAAATATGTTTTACAAATAACTACTGAAAGAATAAAAGTCTGATACCGTCGAAGCATTTTCTCATGTCACTTGATAGAAGATGAAGAAAATACGCTGGAGCAAAAGTTGTATGCTATCGATTTCTTATATGCTTTGCTCAAGGTAATTGCACACATTTATTTAAATTTTTTTTATTTACCAAAGAAATGTTTGAATTCCTTTTTTTTTTTTGTAGCAATTTCAAATGTAAGGGCAATAAGAACTTGCGCAATTCGTTGATAGCTTCGAGCTGCAGTTTGTTTGGTTTTCGGCTTGAATTTAATTGTTGTATGTATGCAAGCGCGCTAAAATGCGTTGCTACTAAACATTTGATAATGCAGCTGCCACAACAACAATAATGTGATTTGAGTTGATGGTTTGTGATGAAAATGTTTCACACAATTTGGAATGCTGACTGCTGAATGCTAAAGAAAAACTTTATAAGAAAGCGTGTGACTTTGTTTGTGTGAATGCATGCCAGGAGTAAGAAAATTTCTGAACTTTTTATTAAGTTCGTCGAATGAACAACACTTTTATTGTATGACTTTTTTAAAACTTTTTGTTAACCTATATTAATTTGAATATATTAAATGCCAATGCTGCGTCTTTAATTCATAAATTATACTAAAAATGTAATTCTAACTACTAAAATCTGCGTTTTTTTTTAAATAAATAAGCAATAAATAATGTTTTTTTTTAATGAAATGTAACGTCCATTAAATGCATATCTCGTGCCACCAGGTCGTATGAGTAATATTTATGAAACGGTGAGCAGGCTGTGCAAACAATTTTATACGCTTTTAACTATAGTCAGCTGCGCCTAGCACACAGAGTGCACAATTTTTTAGGGCAATAAATTATTAGGGCATAAACAAATTGAGATAAATATAAATATTTTCAAATGCTTAGCTTGAAAAAAGAAATTATTGTGTATTTGTTACTTTCCAACCAAATTAATTCATATATAAAATAAGCGAAATCTGTTTATATTCTCGCCATAAACAATGTCGAAAGAGGCCTTGAATCTACAAAAATTGTATATAGTTTAATGAGCTACCCAGTTCAAGTGAATAAGTTTTAGAATTACGACCATATTGGTCACCAAATTTCGTTGCCGTCGGTAATGCAGTTGATGAAAGCACGATTCTGGCCTACATGGCCCGAAATTTCGCGCAAAAGAGTGCTAATATTCATTGTTAGTTCTTGTTAGCAAGTCTCTGTACAAAACTTGTGCTAGCCCAACAAGCAAAGTAAACTTAAAATAAATCTTTAAAAAGTTTTCCGAAATAAATATTAAGCCCACAAAATTCAAAATTTTTCGTTTATAAAACGTTTGAAAATAAACGTTGTGTAATTAAAACGACACGTCGATAAAAAGCTTATTAATTTAAACCTACAAAAAAGATTTTAAAGAAAGCTTTCTAAAAGTTTTTTTTTTAACTTTTTTCAAGCCATATTTTGTATATTATTTAGCTATTGCAAATAAATAACTTAGCTCTAATCACACATTGAATGCTGCAACTTAAACCAACTATTACCAGATTGTGGTAGTGGCTAAGATCCGCCATGATTTTTGCTTTTTCGCCGTCATTCTCATATAAAATCTTGTTTCAAAAGTATTGGAAATATTTTAAGTTGGAAAGAAAATAACTGACAAATAGTTTTTTCTGAATTTTTATAAACATTTGCATTTCACTTTTCAATTGAAAATATTTGTAACAGTTTTTTCTGGAAGTTTATAAAAAGTTTACTTGAAACTTTCAAATAAATTAAAACTGAAAAAGCTTATATATGGCTTATTGTAGCAAGTTTACTTTAAATTATTTTGAAAAACATTTACAGAAATGATTGTTGGGAATTCTTTTCACAAAAATATTTCCTCGTTATTTCATCAATATTTTAAAATTTTTTGTAATAAAAATCAACAATAATAGGTATTTTCAAGTTTTATTTTTTTGATTAAGGGTACCCTGTAAAAAACAATGGAGCATCAGAGTACTCCAACACTTCTTCTCATTCATATTAAAAAGGTGGTCCAATTTACATAGCGATGTCCGGTGATTGGATCACCTAATCCTACTCGGAGTACCATTTACTTTGCTTCCGAATAGTCTATAGTCTATAGAGCACCTACGTTGGAGTACTTTGAAAATGCTGCCAAAAGATTAGAGTATTCTAGACGAAAGCGAGAAGGGAGTATGTGTTCTTTTGTGGACCACCTACTCCCACTCTCGCTTTGCTGTTGAATACTCCATAGAGTAATCACATGGGAGTATTTTGAGAGTACTCTCACGTAGGTGGTCTGTAGAGTATTCAAAAGCAAAGAAACGGAGTACTCCGAGGTGGATTAGGTGATCCAATCACCGGACATTGCCATGTAAATTGGACCACCTTTTTAATATGAATGAGAATAAGTGTTGGAGTACTCTGCTACTCCTGTAGGAGTATTCTACGGAGTATTTCCGTTTTTTGCAGGGTAATGTTAATTTTTTGAGTTTTATTTTTCTGACGAAAATAAAACTTATTCCTTGAGCGGTATTTTATCCTTTAAGAATAAAAATTAAATTTTGAGTTTTAATTTTTTTCACGGATCGAAAAACTCAAAAAGCCGCAGCGCCTTTTTGGTGAGAAATTGATCATAAATATTAGTTGGTATAATCTCGTGAACACTTGCGCTCAACAATTAAAACATATTTGTAGACACATACATATGTATATATACATAGATTGGCATGCAAAAAGGCTTTGCGATTTTTCGAACTGTGAAAAAAATTGAAACTTAAAATTTAATTTTTATTCCTGAATGATATAACTACGCTCATGGAATAAGCTTTATTTTGATAAAAAAAAATTGGAACTCAAACATGAGTTTTATTTTCGGCAAAAAAATAAAACTCAAAAAAGATTGATTATATGTAATTTATGTAGGTTTCGCTCAAATTTTCTTCAATCAATACAGATTTCTGTTGAGCATGACAAGACATGCACATCCATATACTTTAAACTGTCCTCCGATACTGGAAAGCCTTTGTTTTTTTTCATTAAAAATATAAAAATAATTATTATCGGGGGTCCCTGCTCCAACTTTTATAAAAACTATTTGGGGAAGGATCGTAGATGAATATAGGAAAATATAGAGAAAATTTACCTTACGTAAGAAAATTTGTTGCATCTATTTTAATAATACTTCTTGAAAAACAAGTTTTACTAAAAAGCCATCATCTCTCTCTCTCTATGGCGCGATATACAACAGGTATATCATCATAAACCTCCTAAGAGATTTTTGCGCCAAGCTTCTCTTCCAATTTGTGGTGTGCCGATTTGAATTTTCCCTACAAATTGGTGGGACCTACAGTTTTTTGCCGACTCTGAACGGCATCTACAAAGGAGACGAATTTTTGCTGAGAAGCCTGTCATGGCATAAATACACTCGGAGAGTTTGCCAAACCACTGCCGAGGGGCGACCCCGTTTTGAAAAACTTTTTTCAAATCACTTTTGATGTTACCTGTACCAGGGCTCGAACCATGGACCTTCGGTGTGGTAGGCCGGCAACACTACCTTCACACCACGGCGGCCGCCATCACCACTGACACTAAAAAAATATTAGTTTAAAATTTTTCACAAAAAATGGTCCAGGGAAGAAGTTAAATCCAGAACAAAGCTTCAACGAAGAAACAATTGCCTCACCTACCCATATTATTTTCAAAACATAGACATTTTTGAGCCTAGATTGATTTCGAGAAGGTCAATCATAAACTAGCGAATTGAGTTTATATAAACTTTTCAGCTCCGGTTTCGTTTCTAAAATAAAAATATGAACTCAAGTTTGGGAGCAAAAAAAATATTTCGACTGCTGAGTGGAAGATCACCCTATTTCAAAATATTTTTCAAAAACGCCCTATCTCAGAATTTCTTTGAGGAACGCCTCACTTCAAAATTTATTTCAATAACACCCCATTTAAAAGTTTGGTTAAAGAACGCCCTATCTTAGAATGAGTTTCAAAAACGCCCTATCTGAACGAAAATTCGATGCAATTTTAGCTGAGATAGAGCGTTTTTGAATCATAATTTGAAAAAGGGTGATCTTCCACTCAGCAGTCGATTTATAATATAAATATTATTATTATGTAAATATATGTGTACTTACGTCAAAAAAGCGAACATCAAATGGACAGCAATATTTATGTATCTGATGCACCTAACACATATACACTAGGGTTGGTTAATGGTTAGATAAATGATTAAAGTATATGACATTTTTTTATACTTAACATTTTCTATACAAATATCTAAAATTCGTTAGAAAATATTAATTTTTTAGTAAGCTACAGCACTTTTAACAAAATGGTATGTGTTTCAGAAATTAGACAAACTTTGACTTTGAATAACCTTCTGAAGGTCAAATTTATCAAAAAAAGTATTTAATATCTTTATAATATTAAAAACTTATACTTGGGCAGTTTTTAATTTTTTTAAATAGGAATTCGATTTTTAATAAATCGATTTCCCTAATATACACATATGTGCCCTGAAAGAATTCTATCTGCGATCAGCCAACTCTAGGCTAAAGAATGCAAAGGCTAAACTAGAACCATACTAATTTGGTGTTTTAGACTACGGACGAATTAGTTAATTTAATTGTCATTACACTATTTGTCAAAACGATTTAAAACATTTTATTTATTTTAAATTAAAAGTCAAAATTATAATTTTACAACTAACTAGAGTTTAGTCCAAGAAAAAAACCTTTTTTTTGGATTAAAAATCGCTCCGAATTTATAGCATTTTTTTTCTGCTCATGGAAAAAATTTTTCAAAAAAAAAACTTTAAATTATCCTAGTTATTGAAGTACCTTAAAGTTGCAGTTTATTAGATTAAAATTTGATGGAACAAATATTTCATTTAAAATATTCAGAAAATTTTGTTATTTCTTTTTAAGCATAAAAGAATGGGTACATGCGACCGAGGTTAAAACGAGTATTTAGACAAGTTTCGATTAAAAATAGGCAGCGTAGCAACGGCTGAGGGGAAGATCACCCTATTTTAAAATATTTTTCAAGAACGCCATACCTAAGAATTTGTTTCGATAACGCTCTATTTCAAAATTTTATTTAAAAACTCCCTATTTCAGCTGAAAACATATTGAATTATCTTAAAATAGGGCGTTATTGAAAAACATCTCCGATAGGGCGTTTTTGAAAAAAATTATGTAATAGCGGGATGTTCCACTCACCGATCGGTATCGTCTTGAAATAGAAAAAACAATCCACAAACTAAATAAAAAAGCTAAAAATGCCGCTTGGCGCCTGTTCCAATGCTTGAAACAGTTTCGGGTTTTTTTTTTTTTTAAATTTAAATAAGCGTTACGGTTTCGGTTTCGGCTTCGGCTTAGTTGCCTGTCCATAGTTTAAATGCTATATTTGTATTGCTAATTTTAAGTGATCACCTGTGATACTCACAGAAATCAGCATTGATATGGAAAATTTATAATAATGATTATTTTTTCTTGTTTAAATTTCACAGATTTAAAATATATATATAATTAAAGAGCAATAAAATTGAATCAAACTGGCTGATTAGTTAAAGCCTAATAATCACTATCGCTTCTATGGTCCACTTGAACAAAGGGAAGCCGTCTTTTTTTTTTAAATTTTATCATGGGTTGGTTCTTTTTTTGAAAGTGTATAAAGGTGTGATATGGAATGATGTTTAGCTGGTATCTCAACTGCTAGTGTTAAAGCAAACTGTTGCAGCAAAACTTATATGAGACATATACCAAAATTGCTTAATATATGAAGCTTCGAAAATTTATTTGGAAAGATGTCAGCTCAGCTCAGCTCAATCAATTTGAGTAGGCATGTTTCTTAAGTAGTTTCAATGGCAATAACCTTTAAATATTTTACCCCGGAAATATACGGGTTATTACTATTATTTCTTGTTTTGAGAAGTATGAGTAACAACAATTTAATTTTATTTTGTAGTGAAAAGAAAATCAAATTTGACATTAATTTTTCAAAGCACAACATAATCATAATCATTGGCTCTGTGCCAAATGTATGAAAAGGATAAATTTTTGCATTTATAATAGTGAATCTGAGAAATTACAAATTATGCCAAATAGATTGGCAGAAAAAATGCAAAAACATCGTATCAACTCTCAAAATTTTCCTTTGCACTTGGAGTTAAAAATATTTTTACACCATAGAAAATTTGGCAAGCTCGTTTTTTATCTGAATTGAATGTTTCTTTTGCAAGCAGCCATTGTATAAAATTGAAAAGTCTTTATTGGCAGCAAAGCTTATAAATATACCTCGTAACGGCATACACAAAACGAGATAGATATATACTTATGTGTAACAAACGCTTTAGGCGGAGAAGAGAGATTGAGTAAGCAGTAAAAATGCGATAAATTGGAAAAGTTTTCAAATATTGTCGCGCAGGTGGTTCTTTTGTACTTGTCTCCAATCGCTATTTAAAATGGGAGAAATGGGATGATAGACACGCTCACTTTTTATGAATATTTTGGAAAACACAAAAAGCTAAAATGACCAACTTTGGTATGTCGTTTAAAATTGTGGCATTCAATATATTTCTTAGCAAATTAATAGAAATATGGGTTTAGCTGACAAACAAATCATCGTTCTGATAGCCTAAAGGTTAACAGAACTTGGTAACATTTTTCTGATGAAGAAGATTCCGAAACGGAGCAATAAAAAAAAAGTTATGGACTTTTTCTCTAAATTTTCATTCAATTTCCACTCAAATAAAAACTTTCAGTAATTTTTTAAAATTATGAAAAATTAAAAAAAAAATTATAATAATTTTCAAAAATAAAAAGAAAAATTATTATTATTGGCCTTGAGCTCGTTTATAGTCATGGTACTTTGCGAAAGTATAGGCCGTAAAAACAACAATTCAATTGAGTTGCTGGTATACAAAAAAAAAAACAGATGGGCACGAATATCGGACTGTGTGCTAAAAAGAATAAAGTGTACCCTGCTAACAAAAATCCATCATGAGTACTGATCAATGCCGCCAAATGCCGGAATAGAACTAGTATTTTAGCTGACACAAAAACCCGCGCTCTGTTAGCTAAATGGTTAGCAGAGCATGCCAACATTTCTCTGATGACGAATTCTAGCAGCTTCCAAAATGGATTTATAAGAAAAGCTATGGCGGTTGTCTCTAAAAATTTTCCTGTTTTATTCTAATAAAATTGTTTAATAATTAATTTAAAATAAGTATTAAAAAAAACAGTAATAATTTTTATCAATAAAAAGAAAAATTATTATTATTGGCTTTGAGCTCGTTTATAGTCATGGTAATTTGCAAATGTACAGGCCGTAAAAACAACAATTCAGTTGAATTGTTGGTATACAAAATGAAAAAAAAAACATTAATTTTAATAAAAAAATATTATTCTTTACGTAAGCTCATTAATAGGGATGATTACTTTAAATATGTCCACACAGCAAAAAATTCGTTTAATTGTTTGTACTAATTTATACAATTTTTGAGAATGGGCGTGAAATCTCCCACCTTTGATTACCGCAACTTTACTTATTTCATTTATCTTAAATAATGACGAGTAAATCTTTGACGCAAGCATAGTACAGCTGGGTATAAAGTGTGCCTGAATTTTCTTAACCCTTATGTCCAATATTTATGATGTTTATCAAACTTTTAGCTTACAGCAACGCCAATGATTGTCCGATGTAAGAATTATTAAATAATTTTGCACGTACACTAGATAAGGTCATAATATTGCAGATTTCGGCGAGAATATCTAAAGTAAAAAATCAGCATAAGAGGAGGCAGAATACAAAACCAAAATGTGTAGCTGCAGACATAGATATCCCTAGTAGATAGGTACCAGCTAATGGTAAGTCATAAAAGCTCTTGGCCTGACTTGAGTTTGCGTTATTTTTGCTTATTTTCTCAATAACTTTCTGAAAAGCAGTGTACCAAATCTAGCCATGTGTTTGCTATCCGTGTGCACACGTACAGTATACGGCATCCCTTTTTAGCTCATGTAAAATCACATGTTATGAAAGATATATTTGCACTATTCACTCTCATTATCCAAAATTAAAAGTTTGGTAGCGCTAACAGTCAGGTATAAGGCAATGGCCATGGGTACTGCAAACATGCGTCAGCCTAATGGTTATGAATGACGCAAACTTCATACTCAGCTAACTATTGAAAGACATTAATTAAAATAAAACGGGGGTCGACCGTAGGCAGTCATTTGGCAAAAAGTATTCGAGTGTAGTTCTGCCATGGAAGGTTTCACAAAATATTTTTTTTTTTAATTCTAAACTTACTACATCCAAACTGCAGAGTTTGGAAATGGTTCAGAACTAGAGCAATAGTAGCAATAAACGAACTACATCCCAACTGTCGAATTTTTAACTAGTTCGGAACTGTCGAAAAGGTAATGCAGCGGGGGACAATTTCCACCGCCTAGGACATCGCCAAGTTAAATTCGCCAGTTGATTACATGTAAAAGAGATTGAAGGCGATCTAGTAGGGTTTCAGAACTAGAGATTTTCCCCACAAGGTAGGACCGTCTAGTAGGGATGTGTGTGTGGCTTAGCAATAAAACCAAAATATTCATACACAATTCAACCCATTCTCCATAAGTTATTATTTCAACATTGAAAGTATATGAAAAAAGCGCAAAACCCATAACCGCAATCGAATTGCTAGAGCTGTCATTTGTACTAACTGCGATACGCTTAATATTTCAAAATTGTGAATTAAAATAATTTAAGATAGAATTTAATAAAAGGCAACTTTTTTTTTTTTTTTTTTTTTTTGAATAAAGTTATATGTGCTAGTTCTATTTTCCAACAGAAGTCGTGCCGAAAACCAGCAGCAGTTCGCTTTCTTGGTTGAGCAGATAAATCTCAATTAGAATATCGTAAAAATATGTCCCAACAGCTATTAGACGCTGTGATTTGAATGTGTTGGGACCACCAACAAAATCTTCTGCTAGAATGTATGTAGATGATAATTTGCTCTTACTTGGCTTTGCTATTATAATGTACTTCTTGAAAAAGTTACTACGTAATTCCATTTGTTCAACGTCATTCATCTTTATATGTATCCATTATGTGCACAATTCATATGCCATTACACCAAGAAGTTGTGAAAATACTTTCGAAACTGCTGGTTACCATTCCAAGCAAGTAGTCTTTTGCCAACTGTATTTTGGTAACTTCCTTCAGGTTTTGTTGACTGGTCTCGATAATCACTGGACGGATTTTACTACAAATTAAGCCTAATATGTGTATCTATAATTTTTTTTTAAACGAAACTGCCTAACGAATATTTGAAGCAAAAAATGTGTAAATTTAATTTATATTGTTACTTTATTATTCATTCCACTTACTCGACATCGGCCAGCTGGAAAATTTAAAGTGCTCTCTCCTTCAAAAACCGTCTGACACATGCTGCCTTATTTTCCGCTTCATTTAAGTTGAAATCAATTGCAATTAAATCCATTTATACTCAAAGAAATTTTTTCCAAACCAAAATGAATCATAACTGACAATGCAGTCAAACGTGAAACATCTTTTGACACAATCCGCTGAGTGAGTCGGTAAAGCAGGTATCCGACAGTTATGTTAATGGCGTAAACTTCACCAAGCGAGGAGAGTGCGACTCGGATGGCATTTGCGGAAGTCGCATTCGTCGGTTGCCTAATAGGCATGTATAACAGTTAAAAGTGCACGTTATTGGTTTATGAAAATTTCAGCAGCTTCGGCATACGAGTATATCAACAGTTTTCAATGCTGCTCTTTTCAGACATTATTTATTTATTTCATGATTTCATTTGAGAAAAAGTTAACTCATGACATTGCCTTGAGTGCAGAAGATAAAATTTTCTTTTAAAATTGGTAGCCATGAACAACATGGGAGCAAATTTTCTTTGGTTAACAACCTACTATGCAAAAATTCCGAAAACTTCTCGAAATTTCAAAAAACCAGTTTTTAAATTTGTGGCAAAAATTTTTGAATTATTTCTGAATATGCAGTTTTGTACACAAAGAATGGGTCTTAAGACTCTTAAACATTTCGTTGATTGCTGGCAATTTTTTTTTTCGTGCTCTTTGGTATTCTCTTTCATATTACCGTGTTTTAGTTATTCAACTTGTATGGAAAAAAAATCCTACCTTTCTTTAGAAGAATTATGCAAATATAAACATGAAATCAGTAAACGAATTATGCTTGAAATTTTTTTTAGAAGAATCAACTGGATCATTTTGACTTTGAGCCACTATAGTTGGTTAATACAGTGGCGGGGCTTTAGTGGACGAAGCGGTATTTTTTACAATTTTCTCCAATCTCACGCTCTGTTAATTATTAGCATATCAGAGCGACGGTTTTTTTTTCCTTTTCTATTAATTTTTACCACCCCATTGGCGGCATTATTAGCGCTAATGAGGAATTTTTTTGTTTTTATGTGGCCATTTTTGACAATCCGCATGTGCTGTTTTTTTTTTATATACCAACAATTCCATTGAATCCTTGTTTTTATCGCCTTTGCATTCCATTTTTGACTATTTATGAGCTCGAGACCAAGAATATTAAATTTCATGAAAACTACTATTGCTTTTATTTTATTATATTATATTTTAGTTTTTTTAATAATTTTTAATTAATAATAAATTTTTTTTTTTGTTTTTGTTTGAACGATTCTATAAAAATGTCAACAAGTCAATGTTGATTGTGTAATAGCCATGAAATGACATAAATATTTTAAACCAGGATATCGAAAATACAGTTTTGTAGCAAATCAAATTTTAGTACAATAAAGGCTGTTTTTTATTTACCATTTAAGCAAAGCATAAAATTTTATCTGCTTGCTCGGAAAAAATATTTAATTTTAAGCAGCAAAAAACATAAGCAAGCAGTTAAATTATAAGCGCGCGGAATTGTGTTCCCTGTCTCACAAGCGACAAGTTGAGACTGCATTTCCAAAGAAAATATCAAATTTTGGAAATAAAATTTTATTTCGTTAATTCATTCACAAGCCGCTAAGTGCTTACCAAAAAAAAAATACCAAAAAAAAAATTGGTTAAAATATAAACTTGAATTCTTTTGAAAATGCCAATAAATGTTTAAAAGTTTTTTTAGTTATATGAAGAACAAGACGACTATAGAAAAAAAATTCTAAAAATTCAACACGATTTTTAAAATTTGAAATCTATGCTTTATTATACCGTCGTCCTAGCTCCTAACGCAGTTCAGCAAAAATTTGTTAGTAGAACGACAAAACATTATTAAATGAAAGCTACACTTTACCTTTCCAAATTTTTTAATTTATAAAAAATTTTTTATTTTATGACAAACTTTTAAAACTTTTTTTTAAGCTGCTCACAACGTTTGTGTATAATACAGATTTGTATGACTGCAATGCGGTTAAAAATTTGAGCCTAAATTTTAAACATTTTGGAATATACGAGGTGTGTTCAAAAAGTATCGCGAATTTTGTGTTTTTTCAAAAACTATTTATTTACTCATGAATATCTATTTTGTCCCCTTCAAAGTAATCCCCATGAGATATTATACACTTGTGCCAACGGTTTTTCCAATCTTCGAAGCACTTCAAAAAATCATTTTTTTGTATCTTGTTCAGCTCCTCCTTCGATGCCGTCTTTATCTCGTCAAGAGAAGCGTAACGTCGTCCTTTCATGGGCCTCTTCAGTTTAGGGAACAAGAAAAAGTCACAGGGGGCCAGATCTGGGGAATACGGTGGCTGCGGCATCATTAGTGTGTTGTTTTTGGCCAAAAAGTCGCGCACAAGCAACGATGCGTGAGCAGGGGCGTTATCGTGGTGCAAAAGCCAATTTTTGTTCTTCCACAAATCCGGGCGTTTCTGGCGGATTGCTTCGCGCAAATTGCGCATAACTTGCAGGTAATATTCCTTATTGACCGTTCTTCCCTGTGGCAAGAACTCATGATGCACCACGCCCCTGCAATCGAAGAAAACTGTCAGCAAAACTTTCACATTCGACCGAACTTGGCGCGCTTTTCTCGGTCTTGGTTCGTGCGGCAGCTTCCATTGAGATGATTGAACTTTGGTTTCCACGTCATAACCATAAAACCACGATTCTTCACCAGTTATGACCCTCTGGAGCAAATTTGGGTCGTCGCGGACAGAGGTTAACATCTCATTAGCAATGTTCATGCGATGCTGTTTTTGGTCACAATTGAGCAATTTTGGTACGAATTAATGGTAAAAATCGAAGACGATCCAAAACACGTGCAAGCAAAGCAGCTGTCAACAATTAACTGAACATTCAAAATGGCCGAGCTTGTCGGCATAAGTGAGAGACATGAGTACGCCACAAAAAATTCGAAATTCGAATATACGTAACCAGCGAAAATTCAAAATTCGCGATACTTTTTGAACACACCTCGTATAAAGCTATGTTCAATATAATAGTAGTGAAATTAAAATGCATATTGTTGGAAGAAATAAGAAGAAGCTGTGATTTTAATAATTTTCATTTAAAATATAGCGAATTCCATAACAGAAACCACCTTAAAAGAAATTTCAAAGTGTACACAAAGTTCAGGAAAGTTAATGAAACTTCAAAAAATTTCCATCAAAATCTTCAAATTTTTTGGCAGAGTTTCAAAAAACTTTTTGAGTACGCAGTTTTGTGGACCAAGTAATTTTAATATAACATTGTGTCAGTTAGAACTCGCTTACAAATTTCCCTGAATTTTCAGAATTTTTTTCATCGAGGGTATTGAGTGATTTCTTCCATGCAACGCATAAAGAAAAATGAATTTTGTATGGAATAAAATACCCATAATCCTGGACAAAAAAAAAATTCAAAAATGCAGGCGGTATTTTCAGGTACTTCTAACTTGCACATTATTATGCTAAAATTGAATCAGCTATAAAACTGAGTACTGAAACAAGCATTTTCTTAAAATTCTGGCTAAAAATATTGAAATTTTGATGTAAAGTTTTAAAAGTTAAATTAACATTCCTGAACTTTGTGTGAACTTCGAAATTTCTTTTTATATAGTTTCTTTTATGGAATTCGCTATATTTTAAATGAAAATTATTAAAAATACAGCTTCTTTTTTTTTAATTTCGTCGAGCGATATCCAATTTAATTTTGCTACTATTATATTGACCAAACCAGATTTGGTTTCAAATTAACACTACTCCGAAAATAACAAACGCCGGAGTCAAGTTCTATACCTACCCAATTAACCAGGACACAAAAAAAAAATGCGTAGAAGAATTCATTGACTTGAAAAGGCTTTCAGAAAGAAACAAAATTTTGGCAGCACGTCTAAATTTTATGGTTAGCTAAAAAACAAACTCCAAAAAATTTAAAAGATTGCTAAAATCAAAAACTACTTGTAAATTTTTAAACGAATCTGAGAAAAAAAATTTTAATTCAAATGATTATTTCAGGATGTACATTTTCAAAAATTTTCTTCATACATTGTGACACCACCTATAGTGCGAATCTTACAGGGTGTGTTTTCGCTGTTCGGCTGTGTTGTCTTTGTTTTCTTTTGTTTTTTTTTTTCACATCTCGATCACACTAAATTAGGGCTATCATTGGGTAAGAACTTTAACTAGAACCTTAAAAAAATCGGAATATCCCATTTCTTCATGGGCGTGAAAGGTGCGCCCTAAGCTGTGACGTAGTTCAATTATTTGAAGTCCAAAAATTTCTTTTTCTAATAATGTCACTTTAAGAAGAACTATTGTCTACTCTGGAGGCTAGAATTTTCTCTTGTCTTTACCTTTATCAGCCTACATATTACAGAAAGAGCAATTTCTATTATTTTACGACTTCGCTTTTAGTACGCAAATGTAGAAAAGCTTAATTTGTATAAGTTGAAAATTGCACTTTTACCTCTTTTATATTAACTTTTTCCAATTTAACTGTCAACAAGCCCTACCATAGCTAATAGGCGCAACAGGAAAGAACACTCAAAGGAAAAGAGCAATGTCTGTGTATATGAAGCAATGACTCATGTTATTATTTCTTCAGATACGCAATGTTTGATATTATTACAAGTCAAGTGGAATTTGTGGTACAGACAGTGAAATGAAAACGTTAAACGAAATGTGATGACGTCACTTTTTATTGTAAAGTGCCTTTTTCTGTGCTCAAAGGTATTTTATGAACTTGTTGTGAGAGGCAGTGGATGTAATCATTAGTGTGCAAATTTGTTTCCAATTAACATATTGATAGTGGTTTATTAGCATTTGAAACATAGATTGCACAGACTTAAGTAATTTTTTATTTATTTTGTTTTTACATTTCAATCTGATGCTTAGGAACAGTGGCGTATACATATTTACCTCCAAATGCACATAAAATAGAATGTCTTTATAAAGCTCTTTTAATTAAAAATTTGCATAGAAATGTAATTTTAAAAAGCTTTATGCGGTTATTAATTTTTCAGGATTTTGGGGATTAAAATATATGGTTTAATAAATAAATCCAATTCACTTTTGATCTATCTATTAGAGTGTCTCATTTACCAGTTTTGAGGAGTTCGGGTACCGCCATATCCGAATGGTTACCACATATTGTGCATTGACAAGAAAAACTCTACAAATGTCAAAATTTGCGGTTAAAATAACGTCAGCCCTAAATAGAAAGATTTTCTTTTTCAAATACGAAGCAAAATATCATTCATTTGACACCCACATAGATATATCTTATTTGATTTTTCTTAAATTTCAGAGAGGTGGCAACTCGTTAAAAACACCTAGGCGCCAACACTGATGTAACAAATGATAGATTGTAACAGCTAACCAATATACAAAAGTTTATGCAAATAAGTCAAGCCATTTTCGAGATGATAGCGGTTATACCAAAAATAAATATAAAGGGATTAGGTGGCAACATTAGCTGGTAACGCTACCTAGAAATGGTATTGTTGAAATATTACGTAAAATACATCTCGTTTGCTCCCCATATGACAATATCTCTTGCCATTACCAAAAAAAAATCAGATAGCTGGGAACTCCACAAAGGCATTCTAAGTGGCAACACCAAAGTAGAAATTCTTAAAATGCCGTACACTATTTACATACCAAGTTTCATCAAAATTTAATCAGAATAGCTCGTTTAAGGTTCTAAGTTATTATAAAACCCGGCAGAAGTTTTTCTGCTCTTAAATTTATTTGCATTATACCATTCGCCTTCTTCAGGCCATTTATTGTCCTTTACCACCTCCTTTTGATCTCTCCTTTACTTTTCCTATTACACTCTTTCTCCCTATCCCTTTCTATTCAAAGCTATATATAGTCTAAGCTGTATTAATTGATCATGTAAGCCTGTTACGGAAATTTCATAAAAATCTATTGAGTACTTTGGATGCCCTTAAGAGACACCCAGCCCGACACATATCCATGTATGTCGCCAATAGTGCAGACTTTTTTTCATATAATTGTTGTTGCAGTAACAATACTTTCTAACCGACACGTCTATTCTAAAAATCATCAGCAAGATCATATAGAAACTCGCACTTCGAACTTCCACTTATCCTTTATTAGTCGGTTCTTGATTTCACACCTCTCATTTATTTACAACCAACTCTAAGCTAAAATTTCGCTGGCCACGCTTTCATTAGACCGACTGTAGTTTTGCAATTATCCATCCATATCCAATACAATTTATTAAACTTGTACATTTCCTTTGGCGTGACACAACGGATGTATCTATGCTCCTACACAATCACATAAATATTTTTTCCCACGTTCAAACAATTGGCGATTAAGAGAATAAAGATATCATAGTTTACTATTTTTTGACCGCCGCAATTAGCTAATCAGTATGCTCCCGTCTAGGGTTCAAGGAAATCATAAATGAGCAAGTATTTAATAAATAACTTATTGCTGCAGACAATAATTATTATTTGCGAAATGGATTTGTATGAACAACATATATTTATGAAAGTTTCACAGTAGGTTCGAATGGCAGCTCGTTATAGCATAGACTAACCCGCAGAGGTTTAGAAGGCTTAAAATGCACGCCTGTCGTAAGAGGCGACTCCACCACTCGAATTTTCGATGGCGGGAGGCTAGTACCAAAAGCTGCTTATACCAGATCGTAAAGCAGCAATTTTCGGCAAAAAAGTTGGTGATATGCTCCTAGGCCTCTGTTACCATAGAGGTGAGCGCGCGGCACTGCCGTTCATATGAGCCCGATGATCCCTCCGGGTACATTAGTTGCTGCTTCGTTGGCTTGATTGAGGTGGGTTGTTGCAGTCATCATAGAGGATTGTACTTGGATGCACCGCACCAACAATAAGAATCAATATATATCGCACCCTTTGGATTAATCCGTCAGGTTACCACCCGATCATCCATGATATGAGTCACCATTCGCTCTCGTCCGTTCTTTTCCAGACATGTCTTATGCCATACTTCTCAATGCTTGCCACACACAATTTTCATCCATTCACCTTAGGAATATATGGCTAACTAAACGTACCGCAAGGGAGTACCGGAGCGTACCGGGTTCAAATCCGGCCAAGGACTATTAATTCGACAACACTCCCAAAACCTTCGGTGAGTGTTTTTGTCGTTACCACAACAACAACAATACAGCCGTTCGGTCCTATCTCTGCCTTGCCAGCATTGAGGAAAAATATAGCTCATTTTGCACGATCGAAGTGGTTGGGTAAATTAGTAAATGGTTAAGTTGTCCTTATAGTTCTATGTGGTTGGCTAAAAGATGTGTCATCTGTTTCATTTTTCAGCTGTAAGAATAGGAATATTGTTTATTTATCATGCAAAACCAATACTATTTCATCAAGGTAGAATAAGTGCTTCTGTATGTATAAATTATGTTATGGACTTGTACTTCTGTATGCGCTCAGCATCAGTGCAGATACATCCATACAGAAGTAGTACAAAAGAAGTTATAGAGTATGCATGCTCCCTGAGAAACAACGTGTAAAATGGAAATGAACGAGCATTTATACTGGCATGCATACAGAGCTCGAATTCAGGTCTGAAATATTGATGCCGTATGCATATGTTTCCAAATGGGACATATCACGTGTATATACACACTTGCTCAAAATAATAGTTACACAGCAGTTCTCCGAATACAAATTAACAAAAATCAGTTTTATTCATATTTTTTAAGAAAAAACAAACACTTTTATTTATTTCCTATTTATCAACAAAAATAAACAAACTTCACTTCTGATTAAGGCAAAACTTACAAACTATGATTTAAAAGCTTAAAACGTCAGCAATTAACCTGCTCATAAAAATAGGAACACTTTAAAAAGACAGTGAATATGAAAAAAAATAAAGGATAGAACTGATTTTTTTTTATACATTTTACATTAATTGGCTAATAACCAGTAGATCCACCATGATTCTGAACCACTTTACAAGTTCTTTTGGGCATATTGTTGATTAGGGTCTGGCAGGTCTCTATGGGTATCTCATAACAAGTTTTTGTAATACACTCCCATAATTGGTCTTTGTTGGAGAAAGTTTGACCCGCCAATTTCTTTTTTAAGTCTCCTCACAGATTTTCAATCGGATTTAAGTCTGGGGATTGACTTGGTATGTTTTGGGTCATTATCCTGTTGATATACCCAACGCAATGGTAAGTTTTCCTCGGCATAAGTTAGTATGTCCTTGTACTCCACAGCTGTCATTTTATTAGTTGTCCTACATATAGGACCTACCCCATGCCAAGAAAAGCATCCCCAAACCATAACATTTCCGCCTCCATGCTTGGCGGTTTTTTTTCGTGAAACGGAAGTGAAACTCCTTTCCTTTTGGCCGACGTACATTTCTTTCCGCATCGTTTCCAAATAAATTTATTTTTGTTTCGTCGCTCCAAAGGATATTTCTCCACTTTTATGATCCCTCAGGACCTGACCAGTCTAAATGGTCTCTTGCAAAGTTTAACCTCGTACTCAAATTTTTTGCTCGCATTAGCGGAACTTTTCTGGCTATTCTTCCTGGTAGATTGGCCTTTTGTAAGCGTCTGCGAACCGTCTGTGCACTAACTACGTTTTCAATTTCTGCTACTGTCACCTTCGATGTCTTAAAAGGACTCTTTTTGGAAATAGTTACGATGCGCCGATCAAGAACTGTATCGGTTTTTTTTGGCCGTCCGCGACTTTCCTTTTTGGGTTTACGCTTCAAAGCATTTCTTACAAAATTGTGAGATCTGTCCATTAATTTCGCGATGTCCCGGAGTGATTTGCCTTGCTTTCTAAGGTTCAAAAGTAACCTACGCTCTCAACAGAGCAGTGTGACTTACGACCCATCTGATTAATACAATTTTTTATTTATTTTCAGAATTTTGACGTTTTATGACAGAAACCCTATCACTATAAATAAACGCTTCAGAAACGGATTGCAATTAACTTTGCTTTAACAAATATTAGGTGCACTTGCAGTGTAACTATTATTTTGAGCAGGTGTGTATATGCAAGTTCAAACATTGTTTCACTTCAATATTTCATTTTGTTTACAACCGCTTGGCGGCTTGTCAAACATATCGCACATCTATCTCAAAATGTAACTTGTGCTAACTTCGCGGTTTGCTACATGTATATTGTACGAGGTGTGTTCAAAACGTATCGCGAATTTTTAATTTTCGCTGGTTACGTATATTCGAGTTTCGAATTTTTTGTGACGTTATGTTGGTACTCATGTCTCTCACTTATGCCGACAAGCTCGGCCATTTTGAATGTTCAGTTAATTGTTGACAGCTGCTTTGCTTGCACGTGTTTTGGATCGTCTTCGATTTTTACCTATTCAAAAAAATGGATCAAAGAACCTGTATCAAATTTTGTGTGAAAAACGAAATTAAGTGCGCGGATGCATTCCGAATGTTGACTGTGGCATACGGAGAAGATACCTTGGACCGAAGCAACGTTTATCGGTGGTACAAAATGTTCTCAGAAGGCCGAGAAGATGTGCAAAGAAGAACAAAAATTGGCTTTTGCACCACGATAACGCCCCTGCTCACGCATCGTTGCTTGTGCGCGACTTTTTGGCCAAAAACAACACACTAATGATGCCGCAGCCACCGTATTCCCCAGATCTGGCCCCCTGTGACTTTTTCTTGTTCCCTAAACTGAAGAGGCCCATGAAAGGACGACGTTACGCTTCTCTTGACGAGATAAAGACGGCATCGAAGGAGGAGCTGAACAAGATACAAAAAAATGATTTTTTGAAGTGCTTCGAAGATTGGACAAACCGTTGGCACAAGTGTATAATATCTCATGGGCATTACTTTGAAGGGGACAAAATAGATATTCATGAATAAATAAATAATTTTTGAAAAAACACAAAATTCGCGATACTTTTTGAACACACCTCGTATATATATAAATACAAATTTCAATATATGCCCACCTTGAAACAAATCTTGCTCGTACACGCATTGCGGCTTGATATGCATGTTATATATGCACATATATTAATTTAAAACATCCACTAGTTTGCTGTACAACGACGTGTGAAGGAGTAGTCGGCGACTAGAACAAAATTTCCCCATCTTCCCTGATCTACCCTACAAAATGAGTAAAGGCGCCTTGAATCTAAATATGTGAGTTGGGGTACTCTGCTACTTACGTGTCACTTTACCTCTCGCTTGTCTACTCTGACACACTTCGATTCACGCTATTCGGTTTCTTACATCTAGCTACTACCATCGGGACAAGGCATTCCAAGGTAAAAGAACCCTTACCCAACGTCTTCAAGCAATAATGGAAGCTACTGAAATTGCAAGCGAACTACTTATTAGTATTTAACATCACACAGTGCAAAGCGATCGTTGTGCGACCAACCAACGATTTATGCGAGCTGTTATACCCTGCAGAGCCTTCTCCAGATCTCGCTCTACTAATTATCTTCTGCTCATATTATTTGGTTGCGCCACCCGCACTCGCGCCACTGGCATGAATACACGCATATATGTAACTAAATGCGTGCGCCACGTCAACTACCAACTTCTCGCACGCAAGCGCTTGGACATACATATCCACTCAATCTTCAAAGCGTCGAACTGCCTTGCAAAAAATTCGTGGGACTGATACCTAAAGATAGTGGGCCGGGATCAATACCTTTCGTCTGCAGTGGGGTACAATTTAACCCAAATACTCCGTTATAGGCATAGTTGGGATAAGTCGATTTTACTTTCTGTAGCCTACTTTTAGGTGTTGAAAGTAAACTTGTCCGACCGTACCCGTAGGGGAACAAAGGGAATATGTCCGACACTACCCGTTTGGGCATGAAAGGGACCAATTACTCGTAGTCTCTTCATAGGACATGCTCAAACAAAGGGGATCACTTGAACCCATACAAAGAGATCAAAACTGGCATTGGTCGCATGCTCCTTTGCGACTCATCCCGGACTAATCCTAGCCCAATCGCATTTTTTGTAGGGTTGTTTATACAAATATATTGTCAAACACGTTGCCGAGCTAACCAGACGCTCGAAATATGTATACGTAGCCCCGCAAGGCGCCGACGTCAATTTGGCTGAGAATGAGGATTGCTGGGTCATCAGCATGAACCACCAAATGACATACTCTACGTTAGAGGTAATGGAGGAACAATCCATAGACTACGACCCAGCGAAGGGGAGAGAGAACACCACATTTCGGCGCCACTTATCACTCTTCTCTGAGCGCCAGCGCCTACCCACACAGCCTTGACAATCCTGTCACAAAGCACTCTGTTAATGAAGATTACCACTGTCTGCGCGACTCCCAAATTTACCAAAGTCTTAGTCCATAGCCGCAGGTAAGACATTATTAAAAGCTCCCTCTAGGCATAGAAAGACCTCGAGACAAATTCTTTGTGCTCGAGGGAGAAAATGAAATGTTTTAAATGTAGGTAAGGCAGCCAGGCAGAAGTTTATCTTCCGGGTTTGCTATTGAGCCATTCTTGTATATTTTAGTATTCTTTCGAAAATTTACAAATTAGAAAGTATTTCTCTCACTGCAACAAAAACGACAAAATGATATATGCATGGACGTGGCTTTGTGGCTCTGTATTATTCTAAATATTTTGATTGGAATTGGCACTTTTGGCGCCGCAATACAGCTTGCTCATTCCCATCTGCGCTGGTCAATTCAATTGCCTTTGGCAAAATTTCTCGATAATGCCATAAAGTGTCTTTGACCAAGCTTTAGTAGGCAGTTTCCACTGTTTTTTTTTTTTTGTTTGGTGCATAGTGGGAACAAATAAAATATGAGCTCAGGTAGAAATTGCTTAGAAATGAGAAACAGATATCTGCGTCATCCATCCTCAATAGTTCAACATCCAATATTGGTTGCGTTGTTGATTTGCGTTTGGAAGGAGGTCGTAATTGTTTTTTGTCAGTGCGGGATTGGCGAAAAGCTCTCAATCAATGCGTTTGTTCACTTGATTCATGGAGATTTGGTGGTCTTTCTTCCACGTGAGTGGTTTATTCAGGACTCCGTCATAAGTGCGACACAATCTGTCATTTCTATGCAATTTCTGAAGCTTCGCTTGTTCGATCTAATAAAATTCTATTGATATTAAACAGCTCTGTTAAATCTTATAAAAAAAAATGAATGTGTGTCTGCGTGTCTGTGTGTTATTTATAGGCGCCCAAAGTACTCAACCAAACTTCAAGGTATACTCTTCGGTTCACTGGTTCTAGCAAAGGCTACATATACGTTTGGAAAAGTTGGCCATATAAAATTTAAACTCGTCAAAAATCTGAACATATTTGGTCTAAATTAATGATATTTGGATATATGTGTCACTTAATCAAAATTTACATAATTTTTGAAAAATCGGCGGTGCCAAGGCCACATTTTTTGTGTTTTCTTTGTGCTTCATTAATGTCCACAGTTACAATTCGTTATAGATAGGAGTTTATTCGGATCAAGAAAATTATATTTTATAAATAGACCAGACGGCAGACTTTTTCCTGCCCATAAATTTACCTAAATTGATCTAGAAATATTGTCTATCCCTATCAATATCGCCATCCCGATCCCCATCCCTATACCTATCCCTATCCTTATCCCTTTTCGCTACTGAATTCCTATCCGCCCTTCTCTTTCATATTAAAGATCTCGGTAGCAAAATTACAAATTATCAAAAGGCGTCACGCCTCCTTTTCTCCCCACCAACCTTTTTTCTTGAGGTGGGAGAGATTGACTGAGGGAGGTGCCAAGCCATCTTCTCTCTTCCTTCCTTATATTCTTGATATGTTGAGATTTTTCTCTTATAAATCAGTACGAAAAATTTGGTCAGGATTGGGAATCTAAACTATCCTCTAGCCAACGTGAGTATACAAAAAAAAATTTCATGAATATCGGTCCAGGCGTTTAGAATTAGCTTTGTGACAACGGACTACCGATAGAGAATTTTTATATATTAAGATGCATATGTATGTGTTCTATATATCAAAAAAAACCTTGTAGTGAGCAGCACCAAGGCCAAAAAAAAGCTAACCCGCTATATCTTCGAAATTATGTATATATCAGTACCCGCAGATCAACAGAGAGAATTGGATTATTTAATGTATTTCACCTACATCGCGCCGTGGAACACAGCGAAAGCAGTACGGTTACCGAATGAAGTATACACGGGTGTACAATTTCCAAAGGTAGTTCAGCCTAAAATATGGTCTTCGGAGTAAAAACCACTAAAAAGCATGCCATTCAATTTGAATTAATTGTAATTGTCCGTGGACTATGGGTATAGAGCATAGTAATTTCTCCATTAGTACACAACTATTACGTTATGTGTAGGTTTAAGCCACCATATTTATCCACACGAGCTTACTGGCTTTGACCGCAATTTCAGGCACATTGTACTTGTACACGAACTGTTTCTTTCCATCTTAGTTTACCGTCGAAAATGATCCGATAAAAGTATAAGCTTCACTTTATTTTAAACTGGTGGCATAAGGATGGAATTCTTTACTTTGAATCCGCTTTCCGTGAGCATAATAGTTATAACTTTTATCAGAGGGTTCAAAAGTACTTACTAAAGATTATCAGCAGCCAAAGTAAACGCAAATTTAATTTTCAAAAAGCTTTCCCAAATATATAATAAACTTACAAAACGCTTGCTTTTCGTTGACAAATCCTTTGAAGATAAGCGCTGTATAATCGAAACGACAAGTTGAGTGTGAGCTTATGAATGTAAAGCTTTCCTCAAATCTTTCAATTAAAGCTTTCTACTAATGTTTTTGGAAACCTTTATTGTACTTCACTTTTACCCGTTTTATGGCCATTTTCATAGTGGCGATAGAGATATCAACAATTAAGGTATTGCAAGGGTCCTACTATGCTGATCTCTAAGTTACTGTTTCGGGTTAAAAGGCCATACGACTTTGCAGAAACCTATGGGTTTAGGATTTCAGCGAGGAATATCTGCAAAAGTAAATCGAGGTTTTTGTGAAAATATCTTCCACGATAAAATTTTGCTAAACTTTGCTTCCGAGAATAAACAAAAAACCTCTTTTGATCAAAAAACAACAGTTTTTCATTTGCTCTACATTTTCAGTTAGCTGAATGAAAGAATAAAGAAGAAATTAGAGCAAGACAAGTGACAGTTTACTTCACCTTGTGGTTCCACTATGAATCTGACTGCAGCCTTTTCTGACTTTAAATTGTTTAATCAACACATAAACGGTTAGTTCCCGCATAAAAAACTTCAAAGTTGATTTATACCACCAGAATCGGACACTTCTGTGGTATACTTACGACTCGAAGACTCGAGAAGTGATTCGAGAAAAAATATTTGCGCCTTCAATAAGATGTCAATAACGCTGCAAAAGTACCCAAAAAGTCGGCTATGTAAAGATATATATCTGCAAATCTGCTATTTCAAAGTGAGTATCACCACATTGAGTGGTTGTCATGTGAGATAAAATCCTCGCCATTAGGCTGGGTTCCAGAGCATACAGAGGGCGGAGGACAACGTTCTAGCTGATAATGTAGCCAGAGTCTCATTGGACCTGAAGCATTCTTGGTCATTGGTACAAAAGGCTAGCTCAGAGCAGGAGAAACGAAAATGAGAGAGTAGCATTGTGTCAGGTAATGGGGCTGCAAGCTCATTTGTTGTTTTTGATCATTTGCTGTTTTGTGTTTATTTGTCGTTGTTTTTTGTAAACTAATTTTAAAGTTCGAATATTGTGTCGGAAACAGTGTTCGTCTGTTCGTTTATTATTCTACCGTTGAATGTTTTTTTTGTAGATTTCCATGTTTTCGAGTACGTTCAGACGTCGGCCTTTTGCTTGTACATGTAGGACCTTGACTGTTTTTTTGATGTTTCCGGGGGGGCATTTATTCTCCACCATGTGATTCGCGAAGTTGGACTCTGGTATGATGGTTGGATTCCGTGTCTTTTTGTTGTAATCTCTAATGTGTTCTCTGAACCTCGTTCTTACTTGTCGTCCTGTTTGTCCTATGTAACTGTGTTGGCATTCACAAGTGAGCTTGTATACACCATGGCTGCTAAACGGATATTCTGAGTTAGTTTTGGTTCTTAGCTTCCGTCCTAAATTGTTCGATGTTTTGAACGCTGTGTTGATGTTGTATTTTCTAAGGAAATTTGCTAATTTATGTGTTGCCCTTCCAGTATATGTCATTGTCGTCCAAGTTTGTGTACTTTCTTCTCCATTGTCTCTTTTTGGTTCCCTAAGATTTCTCCTGAGTTTATCTACTAGTGCTTTCTTATATCCGTTGTTTGTAGCGATGTTATATATTATTCGAAGCTCTCTTCTATATGCTTCTTGTGTAAGAGGTATAAGCCTATCTATGAATAATTTTGGGATCATAAACGGCACGCTCAGTGGTAAGAGACTTCTTTTACTAGAAAAAATGGTATTACTATATAGTCAAAGAGCTAAACCCTTTCATTGGACCCTTTTGAATTTTCCTAACCGAAAATAACTGTTATGCTCGATCTCTGGCCGTGCTTGAGTGCATATCAAACCATGACTCCTACCTCACAATAAACTGCTTTCTTGTAAATCCCACACTCACCCATGCGCTTACCAATAAAGCAATAAATTCGTACGATGAAAATAAAAACAAAGAGGTTTGTGGACATTTCACTGCATAAATAGATAAATTCAATATTTGCCAACCACACGTTGATGCATTTCTCACAAATATTAAACAATGTTTGTAGGTGGTTATGTGTGCTTAAATGCACTTTGCAAACAAGTGTACATATGTATGTATGTAAATGTACGCGAAAACCCAATAGCAAACCGCATACGTGTCAAATATTTGAAGCAAAGTATCGAAAACAAAGCCAAGAGAAAAGTTACCAGGTATTAAATAAAAATATAGGGTATACCAAGCAACACAAACAAAGCAAGTAAAAAAGAGATTATCACGAATGCAACAGCGCAAATAAAATAAAATTCTGATTAAAGTATTCGCGCAAATTAATAACCGGCAGTTGATGATGAAATTACGAAAGTTAGGTTAAACTAAAGAACAATTTTAGACAATATTCAACCATAGAAATACATACAGTGAGAGCCACTCAAAATAGTCCACGTGGTTGTTGTAATATATTACGAAAACTTCTGCAACTGAAATTCATGTGTTAACTTCATATAAAAAAATAGATTCTTCTCTCATGGGCATATTTTAAATTAATGTTTTCAAGTTTATGGAAACCGAGCTGGAAATTTTGAAATTTGAGGCAAAAATTTCAAACTAATTTCCGAGTATGCAGTTTTGTAGCGTATTGAAATCTGGTCTCACGAAGTGCAAGTCTCAAACCTCTTGAAAATTCGGTTGATTCTTGGCAATTTTTTTCTACAATTTTTTTTCTAAGAGTTTGTCAGTAATTCAAAAAAATTACCAAAAATCTATCGAAATTTCGAGAGCCTTGAGACTTGCATTTTGTGAGACTAGAATCTAACAGGCTACAAAACTGCATACTCAGAAATCATTTTGAAATTTTAGCCTGTTACTTTAAGGTTTCCAACCCGTTTTTTTAGTTTTACAAGAAGTTTTGAAAATGTTCTATAAACTTGGAAACACTAGTTCAAAATATGCCAACGACAGAAAAATCTATATTATTCTTGTCTCAAATTTGAAAACTCTCACAAGGTTTTTTGAATTTTCCAAAAATTTTCGAAAAATTGCGGAATTGAAATTTCGGCAGATTGCGTGGAGTCCTGAACATTTTGGCAAATTTCAAGTCTCTTGGTAGCCGGAAAATTTTTTAAAAATCGATTGCATGATTTCCAACTTCAAACGAATTTTTGAAAATGTTCTATAAACTTGGAAACACTAGTTTAAAATATGTCTATGACAGAAAAATCTATATTATTCTTGTCTCAAATTTGAAAACTCTCACAAGGTTTTTTGAATTTTCCAAAAATATTAGAAAAATTTTGGAATTTCAATTTCGGCAGATTGCGTTGAGTCCTGAACATTTTGGCAAATTTCAAGTCTCTTTGCAGCCGGAAAGTTTCTTAAAAAACGATTGCAAGATTTCCAACTTCAAACGAATTTTCTAAAAAATTCGATTTATGTGCCACCTAGTGCAGCTTTTTCCAACTAGCATCGCATTGTCAACGGGTTCTGAACCATTACTAAAGTCTCAAGTCTTTAATTAATTGGAAAATTACTCAAAAATCTCTGCCGAAATTCTTCATTGCTTTTCAAGAAATTTAAATTATCTAGATCAGCGCACCATCTAGCGGAATTTTTTGTACAGCTATTCCAGGGCATTTAGTTGTTTATAAATGTACAAAGTTCAATGCTCAAGCTTACCGGGAAGTTACTTACTTATTACATTTAAAATAAAAATTTAAGCAAAAACGTTATTCCTGGAACTTTATATTATTCAGACAAAAATAATCTGTTGTTTATTAATAATACCATTAACTGAAATTAAATTATTAATTGATACCAAAACTAATTGTGGCTAGGATTTTGATCCTCGAAGTCCTGGGATGACAGAAAAATGTACAACTTTTTTCAGGGACACTATCTTATCCCGGACTACTATTAGATTGAAAAAAACTAATAACAAGATGCCATATTCCAAACGAATTTTCCATGTAGCTCAACGCGAATTTATATAAAACGACTTTTCAAGTTTGCAAATTCTATACTCATATAAGCGGAAAGGGACCTAATATAAAGGTAGTAACAAAAAAAGTTGTTCAGTTTAAAAAAATTTAAATCAGCAATAAACATTAATATTTTGTTCTGAAAATTTTACAATATTATATTAATAATTATATAAAACCGATGAATTATAAAAAAAAAATTTTGTTGTTTGTTTCAGTCTAACATAGAACCAACTAATAAATCGTCTGGAAATAGGGTGTCAAAAATGTTTTGAGACTCGTGAAACCACTATATTTTCAATTATCTATAATATAAATGCGCAAGTTGAGAAAATTGTCCCAGTTTATGGCCAAACTATAAATTTAAGGTGTTAACAATTGTATATGTATGGATGGGTATGGCGAAACTGCAGTGCCTTCAATCAACAAAATTTAAAAAAAAGTTTATTATAATATAGAAAAATTAGTTTAAAAATGACACCAACACAAATGCCAAATATGTATTCAAACTAGTTGTATGAGTAGACATGTCATGTATATTATTGTATTACTCGTGTGGTCGACTCTCACTGTGAGTGCGAAGAGTTGGTATGAAGTTGGATAAGTGTTGAAGGAAAGGAAATGAAAGGAAAGTAAAAGGAAAAGGAAAAGAAAGGGAAAGGATAAGCAAGAAAAGTAAACAATAAAAAATGAAAATAGTGACTCCAGAGAGAAGAGGAAATCAAAGAAAACGAAAATGTACTAAAGGAAAGGAACAGCAGAGAAAGTAAGGGAAAGAAGGCGAATAAAATAAGTAGAAAGTAACTAAAATTAAATAAAGTTTTGTTGTTGAATTTCAATTACTCGGCAATCGATAGTTCTTATTAAAACTATGTGTTTGGGAGAGAGTGTATTAGATATCTGAAAGTATGGGAGGTGCTTCCATAAAATAAGTAATAATCTCGAAACTAAGTAAGTAATGTTTAAGTACAAAAGTCGGTTTACCACTTTCAATAAAAAATAATAAGATTTAAAACTGCGTACTTAACTACAACAAATACATACATACACATGTCTACCGTTATATTGTTGTAATTGCATGCAACTTATTGATTGACTGTTTAGACAATATGGCACAAAGAGCAGCTAGAGTCAGTTCACATGACAGGTAGTCATATGAAAATTGGCTGCAGTTGAATTTATATTGATCGTACAGAGCTGCGCAAACTTTTTTACACAGTATAGAAGAGTTTTAAGTACCCATTCGAAATCCAGTTATGATCAGTTTTTTTGGAATCAAATAAGCCGAAAAAATATATTTAGACGAAAAAACTAAGTAAAACATATTGAGCCTACTTTTTTTACATTGAGCAAGCCTGAAAAGTTTACTTTTGGAATGTTTCAAATCAAAATATTTATATTAAAGTAATTGTTTGATAAATATTTATTTAATTTATTTATAGAAAATTATAAAGTGTCAAAGTAATAGCGCAAGTTAAATAAACTTGTTCAAATCGTAAGCGTTTGATGTATCACTTATCGATGTACGCCATAATTTCAAGTATTAAGTAGATTATTGAGTAGTTGGAATTACTTGGCTCTTATCTATATATAGGGTGTTCAATATGCTGCGTGAAATTGAAATATTCTTAGCCTTAATATAAGTATTTACTTTACGGTGTTTTTATGAGCTTAGAGACAGTGCACATGACAAAATAAAAGCTGAAGATTCCTGATGATGACTTCATATTGAAGTCGAGATATCGATAGAAATAAATAAATTAAAAAAAAAAACAAGATTGTTTTAATTAATTTGTCCCACATCTAAGCTCATAAAAACACCATAAAGTTTATACCGACCACCAAAACCAAATAAATGATCTTAATATACATAAGTAGTTAGAACAACTCTCTTCAGAAAGAAGAATGTAAAAAACAAAAATCGGTAGTTAACATGTTTTGTAATTATTATCTCAAATGATTTTTACTTGATTTAATTATTTTTAATATACTCCGTCTATTTTGGAACCAACGTGAATAGTGAAAATAATGGTAGCCGAAAACTACAAAAGAGAACCACTTGTTGTTGTTGTTACTACAAGCAATAAATTCTACTTTAGGCGGAATAGCCAATTGAGAGATAAAATGCTTATCATAAATGCCATGAATGAACGCGAGCGAACTCAATTTTGTACTCTCCATGTGTGAAAAATCCTAATTAAAAACGCAGTGTTCATCAATATATTTTCTTATATCGATCGAAATTATATTGACGTACAACATTTGTAAACAATTCATTCATTTCACACTGCAACGAATAGCTGCCTTCTATTGATATTCCATGCTGATAACAATTCCCCTTATATGACAACACTACCAAAATTAAATATCAAAGTAAAAAGTAAACAAATGCAATCAAAGTTTTTATGATATAAACATGTGTTGCTAATTTTCGGTGTTACCTTTACTGTCTGAGTATCTGCCACTTGAGCGAATGTTTACAAATGCTTCAGAATTATCGACGCGAAGCTTTGTTTTTTTTTTGGTTGCAAACGTTTTTCGTCTATAGCTGTCATGTTCTAGCCTAAAACCTAAAGCCAAGCACTCTGGTGACCAAACATCACCGCTCATGTATATTTATTAATTATTTGATTGGGTAGATTCCATTAGCTCCGCCTTCTTGTATAAATGTTTGTAGATTCATATATTATCTTTATTTGTTTTTAATCAGATCAATTTAAATGAGACGATAGCAATGTCTACATTTCTAAAAATAGATTGTCAAACACTTAAGATAAATTAAGTTAAAGCAATCATTTAATTTCAAAAAGAGCTTTCATGTGTATTAAATAGGGCGATCATACATTGAAAATAAAATAAAATAAAATACAGCAAAATAAAATAAAATAAAGCAAAATAAAATAATACAAAATAAAAAAATAACTCGAAAACTCCGCGTCACACCGGGCAGACGTGAAAAATAATTTAACCTGAAGACGGTTACCGTAGAGTAACCGAAATACATCGGTAAAAAATAAAAAACATTTGTATTTTATTTTCTAACAAGCCAGAAAACCCAGAAAGTTTAAAACTAAATAAAATAAAATAAAATAAAATAAAATAAAATAAAATAAAATAAAATAAAATAAAATAAAATAAAATAAAATAAAATAAAATAAAATAAAATAAAATAAAGTAAAATCAAATAAAATAAAATAAAAGAAAATAAAATAGAATAAAATAAAATAAAATAAAATAAAATAAAATAAAATAAAATAAAATAAAATAAAATAAAACAAAACTAAATAAAATAAAATAAAACAAAATAAAATAAAATAAAGTAAAACAAAATAAAATAAAATAGAATAAAATAAAATAAAATAAATTAAACAAAATAAAACAAATAGTAATAAAATAAAAAAATTAAAAAAATACAATAAAATACAATAAAATAAAATTAAATTAAATAGAACAAAATAAAATTAAAAAAAAATAAAATAAAACAAAATAAAATAAAATGAAAAAAGAATAAAATAAAATAAAATAAAATAAAATAAAATAAAATAAAATAAAACAAAATAAAATAAAATAAAATAAAACAAAATAAAATAAAATAGAATAAAATAAAATAAAATAAACTAAACAAAATAAAAAAAATAGTAATAAAATAAAAAAAATAAAAAATACAATAAAATAAAATTAAATTAAATAGAATAAAATAAAAAAAAATAAAATAAAACAAAATAAAATAAAATGAAAAAAAAATTAAATAAAATAAAATAAAATAAAATAAAGTAAAATAGAATAAAACAAAATAAAAAAATTTTAAATTAAATTAAACTAAAAATTAAATTAAATTAAATAAAGTAAATGCAATGAAATGAATGTGAAGGAACTAGGATGGCAAATATCGAAAAGATACATTAAAAATATTGCTTATGGGCTTATCTATAAAGTTTAATCGGTTAATTTTTTTCTACTGAAGACTTTGATATTTAGGTATATGCCGATTCGTTTATGCCGTTGCGTTGTGTGTTAAGCTCAGTGTATAAATTTAAAAGAGATTCAGCCTGTACAGAGCTCAATGCAAAATGCATTGAAAAAATTGAATCTACAAGCGACCAATAACATTGCTTCTATTTTTGTTTGTGTATTTTAATTGTAAATTCGTGGCGAGGATTTATGGCAATGCCAGTAGGAGGACTGCCAGAGCGTATACGCAATTTTCGAAAATGTGGTCATGCCAAAATATATGCGCAATAGGGTGCTTCGGTTTAGAGCTATATTTTTATTTTTGGCTATGATAAGAAAATGTTTATTTTGGTAAATAAGTTATTATAGTGTATTAAATTCGCGATAAGAAGTTCAAACAAAACACCCAAAAAATTTACAAAGTGGTATCATTAAATAGGAATAATATAAGTTCCATTTGTCGACATTTTCTCGACAGAATTCTTTGTAGCAAAATGTATGTGTATTTTTCAAAAGAACCGAAAAGTTAAAATGAAGCTAAAAAACCAATTTTCCCAATTCAATTTGTATTGAAAGTCAAAGCAATAGTATATTCTCTCACATACTCTTATCTCAAGCTGAACAAATTCAATAAGCCCTAATATTAGTTGAAATGTAAGAATTAGAGAAAATTCGTATGGGGTTACTAAAGTTCCTTTCATAATTTTGTGGTTTGTTAAAATATTTAGAAACGAATAGTAAAACAGCAAAGTAAAGGAGCAAATTCTTTTTGGACAAAGGAGATAAACCAATTCGCTATTCAGATATGCACTGATGTGAGATGAAATAGAGCCAAAACAAAAAATGATTATTAGTAATATATAGTTATTTTTGTAATTTTATTAACTTTCAACTTTAAACTTTAGCACAATAATGTGCCAGTTAAAAGTACTTGAAAATTTTCCCTTTTTCGTTCATGCGTTGATTCAGTGAAATGAGGAAGAGAAAAAAAAGAAAGCAAATAATTAAGGGAAGGAAAGAAAAGAAAAGAAAAGAAAAGAAAAGAAAAGAAAAGAAAAGAAAAGAAAAGAAAAGAAAAGAAAAGAAAAGAAAAGAAAAGAAAAGAAAAGAAAAGATAAGAAAAGAAAAGAAAAGAAAAGAAAAGAAAAGAAAAGAAAAGAAAAGAAAAGAAAAGAAAAGAAAAGAAAAGAAAAGAAAAGAAAAGAAAAGAAAAGAAGAGAAAAGAAAAGAAAAGAAAAGAAGAGAAAAGAAAAGAAAAGAAAAGAAAAGAAAAGAAAAGAAGAGAAAAGAAAAGAAAAGAAAAGAAAGGAAAAGAAAAGAAAAGAAAAGAAAAGAAAAGAAAAGAAAAGAAAAGAAAAGAAAAGAAAAGAAAAGAAAAGAAAAGAAAAGAAAAGAAAAGAAAAGAAAAGAAAAGAAAAGAAAAGAAAAGAAAAAAAAAGAAAAGAAAAGAAAAGAAAAGAAAAGAAAAGAAAAGAAAAGAAAAGAAAAGAAAAGAAAAGAGAAGAAAAGAGACATGGAAAATAATAAGACGGAGACCATAATCGAAATATAACCATTAATGACAGTTCGACCATAACCGTAACTATATCCAGTACAGTAACGGCTTACCTAACAGTGGCCATAACCATAACCATAACCCTAATCATAACCATAACCATAACCATAACTATAACCATAATCATGCCCATAATGCTTACCATAACCATAATTATAACCGATGCATAACCGTGACCATAACCATACCCGTAACCACAATGTTGACCGTAATTGTAGTCTTAACAGTAGCCGTAAAAGTAAACCATAATAGGCGCAGCCGTAACTGTAGCTGTATCTTTTCACGTAACCTTTACTGCAACCGTGTCTGTAACTGTAAAGAGGCTTAACCGTGCATATGTTTTAACTTGGCTGATTGTGGTGTGCTACTTTCAATTTTCCCTTCAAATTGGCCTCTGAACGCAGAGAGAAACTGTTTCATGGCAGAAATATAATTGTAGGGTTTGCTTACCCCTACCGATGGCGAACTCACAAAAAAAAAAATTCCAAACTATTTCTTAATGTTGATTCTTCCAGATTGATTCTTCCGTTTGGACTCGCTGTTTCGCGTGAAAAAATGTCATGTCCGTCTTTTTAATAATGAAACGCACTTAATAAGCGTGGGTACTATCCAAAGTTGGTTGTCAAATTCAAGCCACTGTAGTTAATTGAGTCATTTGTGGGGGTTTCAGTGATGGATATTCTGCATGAACTATACGTGGGGGATAATATATATATGCTTGTGAGTACACTCTTACTCAGCAATTAGAAAAAACTAATCTCGAACTAAAAGCTTAAATATATCCGCCTCCTATCTTCTTATTCATGACATCGGTGGCATTGTAAAATACTGCTATAAAAGGATTCAGGTCAATATCGTCTAAAAATTGTTGTTGAATTTTGGTTTAGGTGTAAGCTTCAAACCTTTTCTTTGAACTGGACTGCCATTCAACAATTTTGTCAAATTTTGTGCTTTTCGCAGGATATTGTATGCCAGTTTACATCTGCAATAATTGTAACAAATGGATTATTAACATTTATTCACCGTTCGAGATCGATCGAATGCTTGCGAATACAATGCAAAGAGGAGATGCCAATAAATAACACCGACCCTTCGAGAATACGAAGAACGAACAACCAAGAAAGTTCTCGGTGCGTGGGGAAGCACCCTGTCGGGCTATATAAGGCGGTGACCAAACAAGGCGGGTTAATCAATTTATTTTCAAGCGTTGAACAGTGAACTACTGTGAAGTTACCAAACTCTAAAATTTGTATTGCATTTATTACTAGTAAATAAAACTAGCTATTAGTTACAATATCTGTGCGTGTGTTTATTTGACTTAATAGTGATCGAACCCAGGATAAATAAACGAAGACTCATCGAATTCGTCACAATTTTAAAGGGAGCGAATCGATACGTTCAGTAAAATTTTGATAATATGGAGCTTTTTAAACGAGCGAGATCGGATAATAGCCACGCCCACTTTTTATGTATCGCATGTTTTGTAAAAAAAAAAAAATTTATTTAGTATATAATACAAGTATAAGGACTAATTTGGGTGTATAGACTAAACTTAGAGCAGGTAACTGAATATTTTTTAGAAATTTCTCAAAATAGGCGTGGCACCACCCACTTTTTATTAAACTGCTTTACTAATATTATTAATCATGAATCAAAAGCCGCTTAAGATATGATAACAAACTTGGAACAAATATTACAATTACTACAAAGAAGGTGCTAGAACAAGAACGCATTCGGCTTAGGACCACGCCCACTTTTATATAAAATATTCTTAAAAGCATAATAAATGAAAAGCCAATAACTATGCGAAATGTAATTTTATATCAATTTCATTTAACTCACAAAGCGTATTTGTAAATAGGAGTGCAAAAAGATATGGGGCCGCCATTTTGTAATATATTAATAATTTGTCGGAACCAACGGGATCGGACCAAAACAACGCATAGCTCCCATATAATCGATTATTCCCATAAATGCGGTTTGGGCTATAACTCTTGCAATTATAAAGCTAGATTCGTAAAATTTTTGCAGGTTTAGTACATATTACATACGTAATGTGAGTAGTGAAAATCAGCCACATCGGACCAGTATAACATATAGCCCCCATACAATCGATTGCTCCGATAAATGCGGCTTGGTCTATAACTATTGCAATTTAATAGCGAGGAAGACAACATTTGGCAGCTACCGTACTTATTACATATATAATGCGTTTAGTGAAAATCATCAAGATTGGACCAATATATCGTTTGGCTGTATGGGCGACATTTTCCGATAAACGTGATTTCGGCTATGTATCTTTAAATTAACAGGGTAAGACCCTCAACAATGCAAATAAACACAACAACAAAATTTATGAAATAACAAGCAAATAGAGCACATTATATTTAAGCATTGAGTTTGTTGCTTTTGTTTTGTACAACACTGTGCACACACATTTTATTGCTTGCCAAGGGCCTATGTGCTCAGATGAAAAAGTGTAATTACATATTCATATTTTTTGTTTTGGTTTTTGTTGTTCGGCACTCGTTGGCGTATATGACGGAAGTGAGAATTTACAATGTAAAACAACAAAAAAAAAAAATAATGCAGCTTGCTTGTTTACAAAAGTTTAGCTTAAGGCATTTGCCAGGAATGAAACAAATTTATATTCAAATACTAATGACATGATCATTGGCGCAGGCATGGCAGACATAGTAAGTGGACTTGTACACTTTTGTGTATGCAGATGCCAATGCCTGAGGGCGATTATGAATATTCAAAGGTTTTAGCGAGCTTATTTAATATATTTATGTGTTGAGCTTAGAGTGAAAACGGATTGAAATAATAGTTGGTACGCAGAGAAGTATATATTTATATACCCAGTTGATCGCCTAAAGGAGGTTGTAATAACTTGAAGTATTCGAGAAAGGTATAAGAATAACAGATTGCTTAAGACTATAATTTGAAAGCATGAGCCTAATGAATGAAAATTACAAGCGGGGCATGCTTGGATGTTAACAGGCCCATGCTACATCCATGAGATGAGTAAAGACATAAGCTGTCAGGTGCATAGCTTGGTTGCTGTCTGTAAGATGAATTACTTGCTAGGGAATTTTTGCCTGGTCTCTTCTGAAAGTATCAAGGAAAATGAATAAAGCTTCAAATATCTGAAAACTTTTAGTCAAGTTGGGGCCATTTTCTCGACTTCCTGTTAAAGGCAGGATTAGCCAACCGGGGGATAAATTTTTCGGCAAGATAAATTCTACTACATTTTCTCAACCTCTTGTCAAATACTTGTATAAAATTTTATAAAAATATGGTAGCACGTAAGAAAATAAATACTAAACAAAATTTGAGCAATTTTTTGCGGAAATAAAATACCTTCAAATTTCAATTGACAATCAGCTGTGTTTCTCGAACCGACCAATTTTAAAGGTTGGATTGGCTGCCTGTTAAATTAGTGGACGGAAAGGCTATAACGAGCACCACAGAAAAAACATTTTGTTTAAAGAAGAGATAAATTTTAACACTCAGTCGAGAAATTGGGCCTTCATTTTACAAAAATTATCTTATAAATAAAAATGAATGTTTGCCTTTTACAGGCGTTCAAAGTACTTAACCGATTTTTATGACATTTTCACAGTATATGCTGTGGATCACTGGTTACAGCGTAGGATACATATAGTTTTAGATAAGGGGCGGTGCCACACCCCCAGGCTATTCACTCCTACATTTTTTTACTTCTGTTTGTGCTTCATTAATGTCCACAGTTCATAGTCGATCTTTATAAAACTTTCGCGATAAATTTAGAAGTTACGTCGGTACGACAAAGGCCATATATAGTTTTGTAAAAGTGGGCGGTACCACGCCCTCACATTTTTGTGTCTTGTTTGTCCTTACTTGTTGTACAAAGTTTATTGTTGATCAGGCATAGATAGGGGATGCAATTAGGCATAGATAGGAATTTATTTCTTTCAAGTTAATGGTATTGCAAAACAGATTAAATAAAAGTTAATTCGCTATATCTTCGAAACTGCGTACATATTAGTACCCGCAGAGGAGACTGGAAAAGAAAGGGAGTAGGATAAGAAATTTGGGTTATAGAGGTGACTTAAGCGAAAAATGAAGAGGTTAAAGAAGAGTTATGTTATGAGTTTTAAGGGGTAAATTAATTTTAAAAAAATATAAATGTATGGCGCGATATACAACAGGTATATCATGATAAGCCTCCTAAGAGATTTTTGCGCCAAGCTTCTCTTCCAATTTGTGGTGTGAGATGAACTTTTGCTGAGAAGCCTTCCATGGCAGAAAGACACTCTGAGAATTTGCCAAACCACTGAAGAGGGGCGACCCCGTTTTGGAAAACTTTTTCAAACCACTTTTGATGTCACCTGTCCCAAGACTCGAACCTTGGACCTTCGGTGTGGTAGGCCAGCAACACCACCGCCACACCACGGCGGCCGCCATTAATTTATTTGTATATAAATAGCTTCCCTACCAACAACTGCTAACCACATTTTTTCAAAATACCAACACATGCATATTTTATGTTTGAAAATTTTGCGTTCAAATAGACAGACAGACGGGCATTGCTAAATCGACTCAGCTCATCGTCCTTATTATTTCAGTTTACTTATTGATGGGCTCCTTCTCATACTTAATCTAACTAGGTATGTAACTTCCCTATTGCAGTGGGGTATTAAAAACTTGGCCGGATGTTTTACTTGTGTGTTATTCGATTTGTTTAATTTTTGCCAGGAGTATACTACATACTATTGGAAAGCAGCTGACCAATTTTGATTGAAATATCTTGTTCCAACCAATCGCCTTTGAAAATAGCAGAATTTTTATGTTTCAAGAAATTGTAATTTTTTCTTGGTCAAGCAAAGTTTGTTATAAATTTTCATGTTTTTTTTTTTCTATTTCGTTACACATAGTGCTGGGGTACACACAGAATAACCATTTACTTGCCTTTACAGAATCGCTGGGGGCATTATAAAACTTGAAGCTTGGACGCATGCTATAAATAACTAAATCTAATTCTAATCTCGATGAAAAGAAAAAGTGATCTAAAAACTATTTTGTTTCAAAAGTGATAAGCAACATGTTTATTATTATGAATAATTCACCAGCTGTTTTGCTAATATTCTTATCAATACGCATGAATTGTACTAAAATGGGTACGTTGAATTAGCATGCTTTTGGGGAAAACCATCAAAACAAACGTTGACAAACAGCGGAACATGCCAACGGAGCTGCATTGCTACTTAACGTTCAAAGGATTTGAATTGCTAAAAAGCGACAAGAAAAAATGCACATCAAACACACTGTGCTAGAAAGAGAAAGCAAATGGCGTA